>JAJIBD010026901.1:0-136768 GCA_021461705.1 Cryptotis parvus
AGATTATCTCTTATGTAAAACACTGGAGAGAGGGAGGAAGCTGATATAAAGTAATACATCTTAATTTCATGGGCTTCATGTAATCTAGATGGCACCCACAAGGTCCTTCTTATTTATTATCTGCACCAGGGTGATTCTGAGTATCTTGTTCTCTGTATACTGAAAGGGTCACACTCGCCTGCTTGAGGGCAAACTAGTATGATCCTTCCTATAATCTTAAACAAAAGTCTCAACGTAGCCAGGGTGGCAATCTCCTGGTAAATTCTAACTGTCCCACGCTGGGTGCAGTGTGTAAAGAGGATCTGTGCCCAAATCTAGGTAACATAGAAGTCTTAGTAGATGTATAAGTCAGTAGATGTATAAGTCAGAAGTTATTCAGTCAAGGTGACTTCTGTAACTGCCACAGCCTCTAGCAGTGTTTACATAGAAGAGAGGTCTCATTAGAATGAACCTTGGCTTAAGAACACTTAAATAGATAAAGCTGTGAGTGTATAAAACAGCAAAAGCTCCCTAGCTAGCTAGGCCTGTCATCCAACATAGCTAGATGATAATTTGATCCTAGAATGATATTATGATCCTAGAATGTAGCTAAAATGATAATTTACGCTCAGGAGCACACTCAAATTCATAGAACTTTCAGATTCAAGTTTATAATAACCTGATATAATTTTTACAGTGATATCTATAAGCACCTACAAAACTATTTCATTTTTCTTTTCCTCCTGGCATTTGAGAGGGGAGGCAATGTATTCGTCAGATCTCATAACCCTTGGAATTAGAAGGCATTGAGTTATTTTACTAGCAAATGTTTAGTGGCAAGGAATTCTGATTATCCTTTAATCAAGCATAAGTAAACAAAGAGTAACATTGTTCTTGGAACAGGCTAAATTATGCCCTGGAAACAGTAATCCCTACATGCAAATATGCAACTCTGACAATCAGATTGGGGACTTCTGGGACTGACCAATCTCTTTGGATCAATCTCCAGTTAAAACTTATACATGTAAATTTTTATACCTGTAATAAGATGATGCTTTACTTCTGGTCTGGGAGGTAGTCTTTCTTCCTAACAATCTCCCTCTCTCTCTCTCTCTCTCTCTCTCTCTCTCTCTTTCATACATCTAAGTTCTTACATTATGTTTTTGTTTGTTTACAATTAATTATCAAAAGACATCTTTACCTTTCCTCTTTCAGAAACAAAATCTTTGTGGAAAAGAAGGCATTATTTTCATGCTAAAGTATCATCCATGCAAAAGGTCATATTTGCAATTTTCTATCGGAAAATAATGAAGGTATTTTATGAACAATGATCATATTCTTCACTAGCCACATGTTGAAGTACAACAATAGATGAAAAATACTTTGCTCCAAGCCTGGCATGTTATGTTTGGTATATGTCAAATATAAAATCAGAGCACAAACCAAAATACGAAAGTTAACAAGAAACACCAACAGGCTATGAAAGCCAAAGGAATAAATTAATTGTCTGTATTTACTCTAATATTGTCAGAGAGAATAGAAGCAAATAAGACATTTTCTGATCACCTGTTACCTTGTTATCAATCTAAGAAATCTGTCTATTCTAATGAGTTTCTCTAAGAAACAAAAAAGATGTACAACATATCAACATGCCTTATAACTTGCAAATGCTTTCCAAGTATAATATGCATTACAGTTGTAAAATGTATTGTAGTTTAAGATTTTGCTACTAAAATGTCAATATTATTCAAGAACCTCTAAATCATATCTGGTATCGGCAGAGTTGTAGACAGTATAAAATCAATTTAAGTTAGAACAGTTGAATGTATGGAACATTAAGAAACATTTTAGTTTAATGAATATCTAGGTGTATTATAAAAATCAAAGTTAAGACCTGAGTTGGTCTTCCTGGTAAACTCTTAACTGGAGGGTGAAAACAAGTGAACTGTGTTGCCTGTGGGAGGCCTTGTTATTACACTGTGATGAATGTGACCGTTAAACATTTAGGCAAAAAAAAGATTTGCAGCTTTCAGTGCCACGGGGAGCTGCTTTCTGTGTCCTTACCCAATCAAGTGATATAACGCAAACTTGGCTGCTGAATAATTTCATGTAATTGTACCCGGGAGAGCTGAAATGTACGGGAAGGAGGTCTTTTGTGTACAAGTACCCATTTAACAAACTACAATGGAAAATGAATACATCTGTTGGTGGACGCTTACCTGCAATTATCTTTAGCTGAAATTTCCAAATGTCGAACATAATGAAAATTCGGGGTGGAAAAATATCCCTGGTTAGCTTCAGTAGCTACTCGTTACTCTCTAAATGTTCTTACCAGGCAAACTGAGCAAAAAGAAAGCTCTTTCATAAAAATAGTACCTCCAAAACACAAGGGCAAGCTGCAGGCATGTAATTCCTCCAAAGGGTCTCATGATTTTGTTGGGATATATGGGCAGAGTTTTATGCCTTCACCTTAGTCCTTCGTAGGCATGGACTTGGTTTGAGCAACCCTCTGTGTCAATCTCCTGAACTGGAAATAATTGGTCAGGGAGATAGTTTCAGGTGGACAATTACGATTTTCTTTTCTCAAGAGAGGCTTAAATATTTTACACCCAACATTACACATATATCATGCTTTACAACTGCTCATTAGTCCACATAATAGACCAGCGGAATGCTCCAAGCTGTTAGACTCATGTGATAGTTCAAGAGGAACTAGATAGGAAAGAGGTTGCCATTGGCTGCAGTCTAGGTCCCAGAAGTGCCACTAGCTAGTTGCACCTTCTCAGGAGCTGTGACTGAAGGCTTTGGTCACTAAAATGTTTTCTGCGAGTTAAACTTATGTTCTTCCTCTCATCTGATTCCTTCCCTGAATGTTTCCTCTTCCAGACATTGCAGATTTGGTCCCTCATTGAATTTCCAGGGGATGCCTCATCTCTTAGTGCTGAATCTGGTACTGTTTCTCAGACTGGATACCAAGATCTTTGCATATTCTTATGTTTTGCTGGTCTTTTCCTTCCTTCTCTTATTTTGGACAACCATAGGCATCTTCTCAATTTTTTTTTTTTTGTACTCCTTTTTTTTTAACTTGTTGCCTCAACATTTAATATCTATTTCTCCCAAATTATATCCAACATCTCTTACTTGTTAGCACAGAACACATGAGTTTTAGAGACACTCTCTGCTTATAAATGCAAACATCCTCATCTGAATCCATTTATCTGAACCTCTCAGTTACCTGGGAAACTCCCTTTAGGAATATCTACTTTGAATAAGTGATCGAAACAAAAACCAAACAAACGAACAAACAAACAAAACCCACAGAAAACTTAAATGCACAATTTAATTTAGAACTTAGTAGAATTTTTGAAATTGATCATAATAAGAAAAATTTTAAAAGGGTCACAGTGCCAAGGCAGACAATGCTCAGTCAACTTGGTACATGGTTCAATGCTTAAGCCTGGGGGTGTCACCAAGGCCACCATGGAAGTCCACAGAGGCCAGCCAGTTGGACATGGGATGGTAGGAGGACACACAGGAAGAGAAGGCCTCTGTGGGAAAAGAGGTGAGAAACAGTGCCTTAGACCACTGCTAGATTAATTAAATGTTCATTCCTGGAAAGGGGAGATGAAAGAAATAAATTTTAAATAAATTTGAGATAAATCATTCTGTGAGTTGGTTCTTGGAAGTGCTGACTTAGTAAACCAGGAATTAAGAAACCAAGTGAAAGCTCCCTTGTTGGTAGAGCAAGACGCCTGCAGACCAAATGTCCCTCCTGGTGCTGCAGAAAAGATTCTCCCAGGCCGCAGCAGTTCCACTGCTGCTAAACCTCAGCTGTTGCAAATGTCCAAAGGTATCAACAAAGGTAAGCCTTGCTCAGACCAAACTCACAAACTTTTGGAACTTACTATTTAAATGTCCTTTATCTCATACTTACTCCTCCATGCATTTGTATTGATGAGTACTGGGCAACACTATTTACTTTTATTTTTTAAGTGAGGCATTGTTGGTTTACAGGAATGTAGGCATTAGGGGAACAAGTTCACAGCGCTTTCAAGCATATATTACACTGTAACATCCACCAGGAAGATGCTGATCTCTCTCCAGTCTCTCAGGTCCAGCCCTTCCTTGGTCCCCCTTAGTACACAGTTTGGATACTACAGCCTCTGGCATATGGTAAGAGAGTTCTAGTATCAAACTTACAAACAATTTCATCAAACTCAGTGCAAACCAGAAAAATCTCTTCCCAACAAGACTTCAAAATATGGGTATGAAATCATAGCAAGTCAACAAACAAATGGAATATGTGAAACAAGAATATAGAGATTTTGAATATAGAATCTAGAGGTGGAGAGATGGTCAGAACTTCCAAATAGAATTATTATTATATAGCTGTGTCACTCTGCCAAAAATGCTCAGTGTTAACTCAGTCTGATTTTTTCCTTCTCTGTGTACACAAATTATTGGAACCATTATCAACATGAATTTCTTAACTTTAAATGAAATTATTTTCTTTTAATTCACAACTTATTTATAAAGGCAACTCTGAATGAAAATAATGATCAAGATACAAGATGAATTGCCACAGGAAAGAGTAAATTTACATTTCTAATATAAACCTTATGTTTATAATCAGCTTTCATTCTTTAATTTAGATTTTAAAAATAGCTCATGTATTAAATTGGAAAGAAAAACTAATGTTTCTTTTTTTTTGCCTTTTTTGTCCACCTAGAAAACTCTGTAAATAAAAAGAGCACAAGAGAAACCAGCAAGACAGGCAGTACCACTCTGTACATTTGTGAGATATTCTACCTATAGGTTTAGGCGTCCATCAAAGAAACTGTTCAAAAAACATTTGCTGCTAAGGCAGGAGGAAACTTCTTCGAAGCAAAGAAGGAGTGTTTTTGTTTTCCCTCTGTGGAAAGGCGACACAAAAGTGCTTCAGAAGTCATTTTGTCAAATTGTTCCTTTGCTGTTTCCACATACTTCCCAATTTCATCCGTCTTAACCTGAATTTTGGATTCTGTTAGCTGTAGGGAGCCCCTTGGTTCGATCCAATGTCTCTTGAAGATCACAGCTGGTCTTGGTTAGCTGGTCTCACTTTGTTCAGTTCCCGCTTTCCTTCCTCTCATGCAGAAGGTGCAGGGGCTCGGGCGTTAGACCTGGACCTGAGGCTGTGTGAGCAAACTGTGTTTGCCTCTGCTCAAGACGGGAGTAAGGTAAAACTCTCTAGGTTTTCTGCCGTTCTAGAGTCCTGGGCTTTGAGTCCTAATGCAGTTTTCTTGGACTGTTAACTCAGAGAACGCAGGAGGTGCTCAGCTCCTGCCAGGGGTGTCCGGTGAAGGCAGCCCTCAGCTGACATGGAGAGGCCCAGAATTGGCATGAGGTTATTAAAGATTTTGCTTACTTTACAACGGTCTGTTAACAGCTCCAATGTCTTTAACATGTGCAGCCTATTGACTTTTAAGTAACATTTTATTGAAGTAACTGCCGCGCTTATTAGCCTGTAAGATTTACGCTTCATTTTCAGTCCTGGCTTTGGGGAGGAGGGGGCAGCATTTCCTTAAATGATGAAGGAGGCACATTGTCAGATAAGAGATGCTCAGGGCCAAGGGGGAACATCTGGTGCAGTGGGGTTAGGAGGAGCCGCAGCTCGCCTCCCAGGGTTTTTGGAGTGTGCTAAAAGGTCACAGAGAAACCATCACCTCTTCATGAAAGGGACTAAAATTTGGAGGAAAAAATATTTGCAGATGTGGCCAGAGTGAATGGCTTATGTTGTGGTTGTACTGTTTTAATAGTGTCAGGTGGTTAATTTGAAGGAGTGCAAGATTTCACAGAAATGAACATAGAACCCTCAGCACTGACACCTGAAATGCTTTATGTGACTTTCATTTAGAAATTTTGGGTAAATAAAATATTAGCTAAAATATATGTACACACGCACATATGTACATCTACATTTATTCCCCCGTTCCTATTATTATATGCACAGTAAACAATGACAGCACATATCCAGATCATTGTATATAAAAAAAGAAGTCAACATGCAAATCTATAAAAATCTACAGAAACATTGTCAAAAGTAGTTAGCATTTACTTGACATCAAGATTTTTGAGTTCACCAAGAAATTCTCTAAAGAATATAAAGGGAAACTAGTGCATTTAACTACATTTTTATTCTATATTAGATGGGTTAGAAATTTTCATGTAAATAACTTGCATATCTATCACTTTTCTTTTCATGTACAGCTGAGGAAAGCTGTTAAATGTGCTTAATACAAGAGAAACTTGCCACAAAACTACATGTTAGTGAGTGCAGTGTGATGGCCTGGAAACGAAATCTTTAAATTGCTCTAACAAAGAGCTTAGAATGGAGACGGCAAAAACCCAGTTCATAAGGGCAGGCATAAATAGGGACTTTCACAAACATCCAATGTTTTATGGCCTATGGAAAGCTCCATGTTTCTGGTCTTATTTTTCAAGCTTTGTATCTGAAGCCAATTGAAGGCTCTGGGCCTTGTTTTCTCATTCAACTCTTCCAGTTCATAGATAAAACATTCTTGAACATTTATGATAAAAACTAAGCGATAAGAAGTTGGTTAACAGTGGTCCAGTAGTATTCTTTCTGCTTTGAGATGTCTTCTCTTCTTTCTGAGAAATTCCATCACCTAAGTTTGAACTGATGGAGGGGCATTGTCTGCTATCTCCTTGGGGTCTAAATTACCAGCTTTTCAGTCTTCAGAGACTTTACAAAATGTTCTGATATATTTACAACAGGAGGAAAGTGCCAACAGAAACAGGTCCTGAATTGGTTCCCCAAACAGGATGACACAAAACATCCATCCAGACCACACACAATTCAGCTGCTTTGTACAGGGGTCCTGCATGCAACTTACCCTGTATTGCTTCATCTACCTATCAGTAGCCTGGGGAGTTCTTCAAAAGGGAACTGGATGCCTCCAGCTGAAGTAGGCAGATAGATAGGAGAGGGCCCATAGCAATGGAAATCCTAGGATGTAATAAAATCAATAACACCAAAATTGCAAAAGCCCTCTTTGCAGAAACAGCAACTAAGGTCCCATAGGGCTTCACCTGATGCCTTGAGACCCTGAGGTGGTTGGACCCCACCCTTCAGAGAACTTCAGTAGGAACAAAGGACAGGAAAGGAATTTAAAGAAGACCATCCACTACTTCCAACATTACCTCCTGGACAACCTTACTTTAATGACAATAACTGACTCTCACTCTACCTCCTAGAAAAACTCCAGACTAAGACAAAATATCCATATAAAAGCCACCCTTAAAGGCCATTCAAGGCTCTCACCACCTTTGGAGTAGCCAGCCTTTTCTCTTGAGCATGTCTCTATCTCTCTCTCTCTCTCTCTCTCTCTCTCTCTCTCTCTCTCTCTCTCTCTCTCTCTCTCTCTCTCTCTCTCTCCCTTCCCATCTTCCCCATCTTAGAAGCCTTCAAAATAAAATCTGTCTCTCTGTCTTTACTTCACTGCTCATCTACTCCTGAAATTCTTTTCTGAGAGGAGGACAAAGAACACTTAAAACCTGGGGAAGGCCTAGGACTGACTTTCCTTTCCTGCAAAAAAGCAACTTCTCACTCCACCCTGAGTCTGTGGCTCCCTCAAGAAATCTCGGGTGGTGGGGGATCAACTACCATGCCTAGAAGACCAAGCCAACTTCAGGTGTATCTTCATGGCCACCTCGTGGGACTGGTGAGGCTCTGGCCCAGGCAGTGCAGGGGCTCACAGTAGACTGTAAGCCCCAGCCTTCCCAATGGTTGGGACTTACCAGTCTAGTCCTCCCACACCTTCCGTGTGACCTTGACACACAGACGCCACCCATGGGGCCCACCTACCTCCTGGCCACTTAATTAAAATTTTGTACTTAGCTGAATAATGCAGAATCTGTGTTGTCAAAACACTCACATCTCTTACCAATAGTTGTTCTAAGGGGTATGAAAAAAAAAAAACATAATCTAGGTGCTAGAGATGACAGGCCTTGTACAGTAAGGGAATAATAAATGCCCAAGACAACAGGAACTGAGAACTGACCTCCAGTAGGAAGTTTATGAGGTGGGGGAGCGGGTGGCACTGAAACAGGGGTGGAGGAAGGGGACATTCTGGTGAAGGATGTGGTGCTGGAATGTTTTAATCATGCAACCTAGTAACAGTAGTAAAAATTATAGTGAAAAATTTAAAAAAAAAGCTTCTCTATTGCCAAGGCCTGAGAAGTCCATACAAAGGTCATAAAAATCTGTTTCCATTCTGCAAGTTTCTGGAAATCAAATCTTTTAGAGAGAGATTGTGAAATTAGTTGAACTGGTGTCAACTCAGAGCATTTTTTTATACTTGAAAACTCTTCCTCTCAAACCAGGCAGAGCCACGCAAAGCTCCACCTAAAGTGACTTAGAAAGATTCCAAACATTGCTGTTCTGCCTAAACTCCAAAAGGCACACCCGAAAGGAATGCCAAGCACTTAAAAGCATCGGTAGTGTTCTTACTTAACATCTCACTAATTGTGGATTTGCCCTTCATGAGAAAACGATCGATAGATAGGAGACAAGGATTGGTGATTATGCATTCCAGTCATAGAGAACCTTTATGTCATTTTTTTAAACCTTGGTTATGCTTTTAGTCCCAACACCTTTAATAAAATCAAGGTGACAGACCATGAAAACACTTACTTCAGAAGTACAAACAAATCTGATACTATTGTTGAAAGATGCCTGGGGCACGTGGACTAACAGCAGAGAAAGCAGACTTGGTGGATGTGTGCAGAAGTTGTAAGCCTGGGACACAGACTGCACAGGGCCTGCATAGCAGGGCTTTGAAATTTAAACTGCCTAAAGGAGAGTACAAGGATGAGCAACAAAACATAGGTCACAGAAAAGATTATTAGCCAAAGGTCTTTTAGTTTCTCATGCAAATTATAATTTAAAAAAAGTTAATGAAATGTAAGTAAATGAAAAGTAAATAAATTCTAGTCCATGCAGTATCAAGGAGTATAGAATGTGATAATGAAAATACTTTTCACGTTGACCAACCATCTAGTCCAGCCTCTGTAAATGCAAATAGGTATTTCACAGCTGACTAAAACATGAGTTGTTAAATAGCATAACTTTTTCAGACTTCCAAGTAGTGTTTTTCATAAGACAACAGCAAATTCATTTTGTAATCCTCTAGACAGGAATCAAAGTATAAAACCTAGATCTTTTAAAAACCTCAGAGATTTCTCTTTAGTAATCCTGTTATCTAAGGAAAGATGGGGCTCTGATCCATTTCTTTTATTATATTTGCCTTGTTTTTATTGGCTAAAAGTAGATTTTAAAATCAAAGTATATTTATTTCACACTATTGTGATGACTGCTTATTTCTAAATTAATTCTTTTTAAAAATCTTACTTTCAATTTTGTTGTGATAGCTTCCTTAAAAGTCTATGTAAGGAAGGTTAAAGATACTGCATTAGATGTTTCAGAATGCCAAATAATTGAATATTTCCCCTAGAATAATTATTTAAAGGGAGAATTGAGGTCTAGTGTTGCCTAAGAAAGGTGATTGTACATGGGAAAAAAAATACTGTGCTCCTTGACAACATGAATGGAGTTTTCAATTTTGCTGCATCTGATTAAGCCTAAATACTGTTATATTTATTTTCACACCACAGAAAAAAAATATATAAGATGTTATTATGGCAAAATTAGTTAAATTATACAATATGGGCTATATCTGAAAAGAAATAGATTACATTTAAATGAAAATGTTACTATAGATGAAACAGTTATTTTATAGTAATGTTTTTTTTTTTATTTGAAGAATTAAACTGTGGGACATTATTTCTAATTTTAAACCCAGGCAAAAAATGAAAAATCATTGCAAAGAAATCTGAGGTTACTACGTTTGGTCATGAACCTTATTAGTATCTCCTCATCTTTCACAGCATTTAATAGCATATTAGGTAGATCTAATAGATGATTAGATGATAAATGTTATGCTACCTCTAATAAAACTGCTTTAATTTAAGCAACAGCACATTTTATAAATAGATACATTTAGTATATAGCAACCATCTGTTCTCTTTCTAAGTTTTGTGGAAATACTCGAGAAAATGCTTCTTGAATATTTAGGTTTTTTTTTTTCAAATAAAACCTTGTAGTCTGATTATTGCTTTGTACTTTGAGCTTAGTGGGAAGTGCTAAAGTCTGTTTTTCATCCTTTCTTATGTTTTGAATATTGTTTTAAAATCTATTTATGTATAGGAAAAAAAAGGATTCCAATTAATTTATGTAAGAATTCAACAAATGTGTTGGTTATAAGCTCAAAATAAGTGAAAAAATAATAAATTGTAGCATTAGGGAAAAACCAGAGTCATCACACTGTCT
Source organism: Cryptotis parvus (assembly GCA_021461705.1). Lineage (NCBI taxonomy): Eukaryota > Metazoa > Chordata > Mammalia > Eulipotyphla > Soricidae > Cryptotis > Cryptotis parvus. Next base: position 10,367 of record JAJIBD010026901.1, read on the forward strand.
TTATGGTCAACTTTATTTTTGGTTATTAAACATGGTCAGGCAATTGTGTGAGTCTCTCTAGTGTCTGGAACTCTAAGATAGAACAACAGCAGATTGCAATGAGTTCTTTATTCTTTCAACGTCTAATTCTTAATTTGATTCTTCCACCCTTTGTAGTCAGCTAAAACACAGAACCTGTATGATGACGTCCAACAGTAGCCATGACAAACAAAATAATTACAGAGAATATATCATCTTCAAAGCATTTCACACAGAAAACCTTGAGGGGTAGACAGTTTTCATGCTGTTCAATACATGAATAAAAACGGAGTAGTTGCCATCAGATCCCAACCCTAGTAACTAAACTGGAACTACATTTCAAGTTTCAGGCAGCCTATCCTAGAGTTACCTTTTTAAACACCACTAAACAAGCATAACTTATTAGCACCTCAAGGCTTGAAACATTAAAAATCTCCTCAGTAAGTTTGAGTAAATAGGATTTATAACATTTATAATTAGGCATCCAATTTAATTATATTAATGTGATGAGCAGGGGGTATTCATTTGCATAAATCATTTGCCTAAACCCTCTTAAATATAAACATATTCAACCTCCATGTAATAGGAGGAGTTGGAACTAGAATGTTTGGTCATACGTATTGGATACAAGTCAAAATGACCAAATAATCGGGGATTCTCACATTCTAATTTTTCCCACCCCGCATGCCTCTGGTGAAACCTAAATGCTACTTATACCACTTCTAGCTCTGCTTCTAGGCACGTTGTTAAAGTTTTTCCAATTTTAGTTACCTGGTCTCTCAAATGTGGATAATAATACCTCGTCAATAAGATTCTGTGTGGTTTTCTAAAGGCTGGAATTACTGCTAGAGCTGATCTTCCTTTTAAGACTACAGGGGAAAATCCTTTCTTACTTCTGGCTTCTGTCCTCCCAAACGTTCCTACTTGTGGCTGCATAAGAAATCCTTGCCTCTTTATTCAGACGGCTTTCTCTTCTGTCGCTAGTCTTTTACTAATAAAACTTTTGTCATTCAATTTAGGGCCCACACAATTAATTATTTTGCAAACCTTAGTTTAATTCATCCTCAAAGACCCTTTTCCAAATAAAGTTGGATGCACTGATTAAGATATGGAGATATTTTAGGGGCAGTAGCCGTGCAGTTCATGCTGCATAAGTGAGAATAAATCATTGCCCCCCCCCGCCTCTATTATATTTTGATTCTGACCATAAATGATCAGTTCTGAAAAGACTAGACCACTGGTTCTCTGTCTTGATTGCACAGGTCTCCTGTGGCAACTTTTAGCATCAAAATATAATGAACTGCATTATAGAATAAAATGGTAGCTCTTTGAAAACCACATTATTTTTTTCAGCATTCATGGGAAAAAGATAAAGAGGTTGAACAAAATGACATTATTTTTCATTGTTATAATGACTTGTTTTGGTTACAGCTGTTTTATTTAAAATCAGTTTCCAGGAACTCTTATTGACACTAAGCATTTACTGAAAATATGAATGTCTGAAAGCAGAACATAACCATCAGCATTTTTGTCTGTCCTTGTTTCGCACCCAATGAAGCCAGGGGATCACGTGGTGCTGGGTAGCAAACCTGGGCCTCCCACTTGCAAAGAATACACTCAGTTCTTTGACCCACCTCTTCAGCCCCAACATCTGCATTTTTTAAAAGCTGCTCAGGAGATTCCAATGTGTGGTCAAGTTAGGACCTATAAGACAAAGGTACAATTGAAGTCTGGTACTAGAGACCCTAGCTTTTCTAGAGTAAGGCAGAATCTTTGGGTTTAATCTCTTCAACAGATAGAATCAACTGAAATATAGAAACAGGGATACATTTATTGTTTTATCAGTTCACCCAGACAAACCATGGGCTTGACTACTGCACAGTAATTTGGCATGCACTTTGTGCTAAATCTTACATGTAAAAAGTAGAATTTTAATAGAAGAATTTAAAGGACTTGATAAAAACTGCATGATACAAATTAATTTTCATCCTCATAACCTAATTGACGCAAGAGTGTACTCTGTTTTCTGGGGCTGGAACCAGATGCAATATTTTGTCTCTAAACTTAAATTAACCCAAGATTTTGGGCAATGTTGGGGACTGTTGCTAGAAGGATCCTTTTCTAAACTTACCAAGCACTTCTTGCTAATATAAATATCATATTGCATTTTTAAGTGTTCTTAGGGTGTTAATTAGCGAGGTGCTATTCCTTGAGCTGGGCCAGCTAACATACTGGTAAACTTTTCTCAGTTATTTTCTTTCAATGATGTTTCACAGACTAACCTTTACAGATTTCCTTTCACAGTTAAATTCCCGAATAAACTTGGAAGGAAACTTGTATCGGACCACCTGCCTCAGGAAGCCAGCATGTATCACAAACACCCCCACCACCAGAATGACCCTCCTGCCCTGCACTTTCTCTTCAAAGCATCCAGATTCAAGTCTGCTTGCGCAGGAGATGCGAATCCTGGAAAACTTGAATCTTTTGCCAAGAGAAAGAGGTGGGAGTATAGAAACTCTAAAATTTCCACCCTAAGGGAAATGGACTAAAAACATGCAAAATCATTCTGTTTCCACTCACATAGATAGCAAATTTGTATTTTTGAGGAAATGGAATGAACATCCCAGAAATCAAAATAAAAAGCAAACTCAATGGGAAGGGAATTAGTATAAGAAGTGGAAGTTGAGGGATTTTAAAGTATAGCAGCATTATAAATCATACAACATGTGGTTATATGTGATTATTTTATCATTATTCTTTACTTGATAAAGGTTTCCCATATATTTTATGATATGTTATAGTACAATTTTTTAATATTCTACAATTTTAAAAGTGTTATCAAGGTTAAACTGAACTATGAAACATAGAAAACTTTTCTCATACTTATGTATTTTGTTAAAAAATTTAACAGTATGGTTGACTTCTACACTTATGTCAACAATGAAACAAAAGTGTTATTAATATGTATCATCTTCAGTTAATAATTTGCATACACCATTTGTAAAACATAAGAAGTGGAGTTTAAATAGGCAAACAATGACTCTGCTTATTAGAAATACTTTATCATCACTGTTTCTGAAAAGGAGACCTCCTGAAACAGGCAATTTTTTTTTGTTGATACAAAGAGGTCGTTGACAGAGAAAGTTTGGGGCACAGGCAGAAAAATGCCATTTAACAAGTCTTCCTGTCCAATTTTCCAGTACTTTTTCTAGGAACTTTTCCATTATTTAACTTTTTATTTCCTTCACAGAATTTCTATTTTTCCTCACAACTGTTGCTGGTTTTCACCCCAACTATGTCTGAAAAGCCATTTGTGAAGTAGTCTAGAATAAGTTTTGGAAAAGGGACTGTGCAGGTTTAGAAATGTTGGATTGTACTCCTGAATCTGGTTCCTTATCCTCATTCCTATCCATGGGAATCAATTAAAGAATTGCCCTGTCAGGACTTGTAGCATTTATAAATGTTTTTTCCCTCATTGTGTGTGGGAATCTTGAGGATTTAATAATGAAAAATGCCATAAGCTGTTTTTAGATTTTACTAATATGAATACATAAATAGCAAGTCAATTTTCAGTTATATTTTCCCATTTGAATTTAAAAATTAATTTGAAAATGAGCACAGGCAAGTTAATATTCTCTCTCTCTATATATATATGTATATATATAAAATGTTATCAAGATTAAACTGAACAATCTTTATCTGTATAAAGATTGAAGTGAAAGTGGAGATGTACCATGTAATGGTTGCAAATTGTTTGGAATTTATGCAAGAATTTGGAATTTTATAATTGGTTGCTAACTTTATTTTTAAGTTTAATGATGCAGACTTAAGTGAATATATGTATACATATATGTACATATGTGTATGTATATACATATATATTCTTGTTTATTGGTTTCGAAAATCTCAACAAACGTTCTGCTTCTTTGGAAAATTAACTATGTAGGAACATTATAAATAATTATTTTATCTTGAAATTGATATACTCGAATTTTTGTGAGAGTGAGTTTGATAAGGCACATTTTGCACATTTCCTGGAGAAATAAAAAAAGAGAAACGGTTGTTCGTCAAGAAGGCAAAGAAGTTCCTAAATTCAGTTATTACTCTGCCATCATCGCAGAGGATGTAAATTACTGAGAACTGTTAATGTTTTAAATAAATCCAATAAACTAACGCTTTAGATTGACACAACAAAATGTGAACGTTTTCAGAACACTTTGACGGTGCCCTTCGTTCAGATTACCATGGGGTGGCGCTCTGAGGCCCAGATTTGTCCTGCCCTCCCTGCTCAGTAGTAGGCAGTTGAGAATCTCGTTGAGCTTTCACACTTGAAGCTCTTTCTCACTGTACATGTAAAATATTTACATTAAAATCCTCTAACGGTGTAGCACTGACGAAAGTAAAGAATTCATTAGAAATCAGTTGGGCGTTTGTATATTTAGCTATCCCAAGTATGTTTTTACAGGTGATAAAAATGGAGATCTGGATAAAAGGAATAGTAGCACTATAATCTCAAAGTTTAAATTACACTTTTTTCCTGAAGATATTTAGTAGGCTAAAAAATCCTCGTATCCTAATTCGCAGGGATCCACTTTTAACTTAATAAATTATGCCACAGAATGCTACTTAAAATCTAATCATTCAAAATGATTTATTTTTATTGTTGAAGTCAGAATTTGTGTGTTTGTATTTTCATGGCAAAAGAAGAAATGTACCATATTTTAAATAAATAAAGATTTTAACCTAGCACCTATGTTTTCTTTTAGCACCTGGACTATACCCTACAAGAAATATTAGAGAAAAATACAAAATCTTGGAATAAACTGTAGCTTAAATTATTTCATGAAATAATCTCAATGACTTTTATAGATATTTGGGCTGATAAAATGCTCTGTAATTGGGGAAAGATGATAACACTCCATTTTCAGAGTAAGAAACACAAGGTTAGGTTCACAACTACAAGAATATATACTATTCATTTTGAAATGGAACCTTCAATAATTAACAATGGTCAACTGATAGAATCTTTCAATGACAAGAAGAAATATTCTTATATATGTATCATTTATATTGTGTTGCATTTCTATTTTCCATAACTACCATTTTATGGAATATCATATCATAAAGAACGTTCCTGAATTATTTAATGCTTTTACAAAATTATGGTTTTTATTATCATCACTGTAGCAATTTGTCCCTTAATATTGTTTACAGTATTTTATATTACTGTTACTATGGCCTAATAATTATTATTAACATAACTTCTATGGGTATGTAGCCACAGAATCTTGTCAAGTAAGTTTTTTTTTCATCCTCAAGCCCAAATGTAATTTTTTAAAAATAATATTTATTCATTTATTTATTTATTTTTACAATTGCAAAAATGTTCATATTTGGGTTTACAGTCCAGCATCCATCCCTCCACCAGTGCCATTTCACACCAGTAAGTTTTAATTTTTAAAGAAAGCTTTCTTTTGGCAGGAAAGATAGTACAGAGGGTAGAGTCTTTGCCTTGCATGTGCCTAATCCGATTTGATCCCCCAGTAACACATATGGCCCCACCAGGGGTAAAACCTGAGCACCTGTGAATGTGGTTCAAAAATAAATAAAAAGTCACAAACATAAAGAAAGTTTTCTTTTGCTATAATTATATATCTGATCTTTCCATTTTAAAGATTTTTTAAAAAATAGATCAATATTCGTGCAAAATTAGATCTATATAAGTTAATATGCAGTGTAAATTTGGATATAAACATGAGCTTTATTTTGAACCTGTATAGTAAATTCCATAATAATAGTAACTAAAAATCATCAGATCTATTTTGATCAATTTTGAGATGCCACATTTCTGGCAACACTAAAGCTACTTTTGGAACTATTTAATATTTCATGTATGCTAAGATAGTTTACATACTTAACAGATCTGAAACAGTAAGTATAATTGTACACAAATGTTTATATTTTATGTTATGGTGTACAAAAGTATTCTGAATTGAAAGAAAAGCTAAAGGTTTTGCTGGAAAAACTGTTGTCTCTATGACTAAGAAAGTGTCCTTTTTGGGGAGAGGGTCCTGTACTTAATTTTTTCGCTTGAAAATGAGTTTTGCACATGAAAGTAGTTGAACACAAAGGATGTTTATTTGTCTACTATCTCAAAATAATGGGTGGACATCTGAAAATCTAAAAGATTTACATGTACTTGAATATTGAAGTAAATATGACATTTGCTTTGAAATTCTTTCCAGAGTTGTATAAACTTTTTCATAGGCTTTCGAACAGTCTTTTTTTTTTCTTTGACCTTTTCCCCACATGCATCATAATTTCCTATCCAGGAATATTTTTCCTTTTAACCAAATTACCAATAAAAAACTAAAAGAATTTTCAGAATAAAACTAATACTACTGTTATTTTCACTAGCATAAATTTTGCCAGCAACTTCCCCAAGCACCTTTATCCAAATTGCTTTTAAGTATACTCAGAAAACTGCTGGAGAAATCAAAACATATCCACAAGGAAGAGAATACAGTAATTTTAAAAAGTCTGTATTGAAAACTCTTTCAAAGGCAAGCAATGTTAAATAGTTCTTCTTACTTTATTTGAAATCTCTTTCAAGGCAAGAAAGAGATTTGTTACTTTTAGTGAAAACTCAAAGGCAAGAAATGCTACGGATTCTAGACTTTCACTATCATTGCCAAAGCAAAACCTGTAAATAGAAATGATTCTGGTTTCCAGAGAGGGCAGCAACCACAACGAGTGACTTGATTTTTAACAGTATCCAGACCAGGGCCTAGTGCAGGTGGGTGTTTTTCAACTACACTTTGACGGTAGAATGGATCACACGGTGGAAGTCAAATCCTCCTGGTCTCCATCTGTGATTGTCTGTCATTGGGGACAATGACCAGCACTCTATTTTCTTAACCCAATATGGACAGAGAACTTGTTTAGATTGTATTGTGTGACACCCCCTTCTGCCTGGAGCAAGCCCAAGAGGAGAAGGGGTGGGATCGGACTTTTTATGGGTGGGTCTGATGTGTTCAGCTGTTATCACACTTTGCTGATTGTAATCACTCGTTTTATGGTTTGTTTTACAGCTGCTCCAAAAAATTCATTGCAATGTCGCCTAGGTTTATTTTTAATATCCTGCAACTCAAAGATCTAAGAAAGAAGACTTGAAACAGAAATCCATGTCCTGATTTCTTCTTTATATATATACTTTTTCCTCATGGGGCAGGGATTTAGGATTTGGTTCGATCTTCAAAATCCTTTCTGGAGAAATGGGTTTTATTCTGTAAGATAGAAGCCTGCTAAGAGCACATAGGCATATTCAGTTGATTAAAGTGTTGGGGGGAAAACTGTATGTAAACATTTTTAAGTTAAAAAAAATCAATTGTTTTTTTAAAGCACTTATAATTAAAATATTGCCTTTTTTGAGTGTGGTATAAAACAGTAGTACTCTGCTGGTATTTTAGGATTTCAAGATTCTTTAAATGAAACATTTTCTTAAAACTGTACAATTCTAAAACTTAATAAAGCTTAAATTATTTTACCCTGTAAGCTGCATAATATTTTATACATAGGAAAATTAAAAGATAGGGACATTTTCACATGTGTCTGAAAACAATTTGACTAGTATTTTAAAATATTTTTATTTCACAGAAAGTATAAAGGGGTTTTATAGTTTTTGCAGAGTCATTCTTTTGAAGAACTGGACCTGAGAGCCGATTTAGCTGGAATGGTCATTGCTCTTTCTACATCTTCTGCTATGTAATTTCATTAACAGTGTAGAGAACAGCAAAAGTTCAGACATTTTTCAACCTTTAAAAGCTCCAAAAGCAAAAGCCGAGACAGCTCACTAGTGAATCAAAAACACCCAGTTTCTGCATTTCCAGTGAGGGATGGTTTACTGTCCATTTGCTGTCACCATGGCTGTCAGCAAGATGCCTAAAACATCCTAAATTGTCACCAGGGATCAGATTATTTCTGCACTGATTGTTTAGATCAACTAATCTGCATCCATCATCTGCCGGCAGTCCCGTGAATCCTGTTATTTAGGTAAAACTCCAGTCCTGGGTGTAAGCACATTGTTTGGGTGACTAAGGGTCATCAGACCAAAAAAGGCTGCCTCGGGGTTATACAAGAGTGTGAATTGTAAACTTAGGATGCCTTGAGCTCTCAAGCTTCCAAAAACAGACCCCCTGTGTGTGTTCTCTTGAACAGTGGTGGGCAAACCAGGAGAAGATTCTGCTTCACTCGATTACAAAATGCGACAAACACAAATGCAGCAACAGTCAAGATTGCTGCTCCAGCCAGCTATGATGTCCGCGCTTGCTCAGATAGGGAGGAAGCTCTTTATGCCACAAATGTTCCTCTGTATCTTGAGTTATTTACAAGTCTTTTTGAGTTAACTTTTTAAATCATGTGTCCGTGTACTACAGATTATACACGCAATCACACACTCGCAACAGAAGACAGACTGTCTTCTCAGAATCGTAATTTTAGTCTGTTCTCCAAATCATTGATTTCTTGTTTTAAATGGCGGAGTAGTTTTTCTTGCGTTTGTCTGCTTGTTTTGTTCAGTAAAATTTTATTCCAAACACACACGAGTAAGGTGACAGTTTTTATACCTCAGAAATGAAAATGTTTAGAAGAGCAATCACTTGATATTTTTATGTTTCAAGCTGTTTTAAAAAAAAGAACATAATTTTTTTGAACCAATCAGGACACTGTCTTCAACTTACTGAGCAAAGGAGAATAGAGGAGGGAGAAAGAGAAATCCATGGTTAGTTATAAACACATCAGTCTTCAAGTAATATGCTCTAAGAAAAAAGGTGTATAAATACATCAGTCTTCAAGTAAGATGCTCTAAGAAAAAGGTTTATGTTTTTTAATGGCCAGTTTGAAAACTCTTTACATTCTAATTCCCTCAAGTTAATATAGATCCTATGAACTCCGTTAGAGTTAGTATTGATCCACTGTGGCAGAGTATTTGCATTTAGCAACTTGATTTTTGTCACTTTCACCTATTGCTAATTAAAAGTACTTGGCAAATCTGTAAATTATTTTCTTCCTGGTTCCCCACTGCAGGCATGTTTCAAGAATTTTCCTTTCTAGGAAAAGACAGAAAGAGAAAGGGAAAGAAATAAAGAACTTGCCATGGAGGAGGGTTGGGGAGGAGGGAGGGAACCGGGGACGTTGGTGGTGGGAGGTGGGCACTGGTGGAGGGATGAGTGCTGGAACACTGTATGACCAAAAACCCAAATATGAACGTTTTAATTGTGTATCTTTGTAATTGTAAAAATAAAAAATTAAAAAAAAAGAATTTTCCTTTTTAATTACAAAGGTAGCATGCTTCACTGTAGAAAATTGGAAACACATAAGACACACAGGAAAAGAAAATATATGCAGAATTGTATCTCAGGAACAATTACCTTCCAAATGTAAAATTCCAAATTTTTTAAACTGGAAAAATGAACATGAAATATGCACGGACTTTTCCATTTTCTTTTTCTCAAGTAGCTTGATTTTATGCAGACAATGTATCAATGTATTTCCTGATTCATACATAACCATTTTAGTGATTACATCATTGTATTTCTGATTTTTATTAAAAATATTCCTGATTTTCCTCACTTGTGATTGTTTATTCGTCATAGCTTCCTACAAATGACTCAATAAATCAAAGTTGTGTATGTAAAACTATATGTGAATACCTACATTTTAAAATGATTTTAATACCTATTGCTAAATGTCTTCCAGTACCCATTTCTTATTCTTTCTGCTTTAAAGCACAGAAAAAGAAAGCCATTTTTTTCATACAGAAAGGCACAGTGTAGAGATGCTCTACACTGTACTTCTCAAACTTAGGGAAAAAATGTTTTTGGTAAGAAGCCATATTTTTAATTGAATCTATTTCTGCAATCTAGGGCCAAAGATTTGCGTCTTTCCATTCATTTGTCATATTATTCTATAACCACGAGACCTTTCAGTATTTTCCTATATATAAAACAATTATGAGTAATAAAATAACTATAGCTTTAGATATGAATATGACCATATAATAGTCATACAAAGTTACACAGTTAGTATTGTTTGCGTTTCATGATTAAGATGTTACAGCACTAATCCCTTCCCTCCACCAGTATCCCCAGATTCCCTCCCATCTCACAGCCTGCGCATACGTCCAAGCTTCTGACTTAGAAACTTTGCTCAGGAGGAAACCAAGTCAAGGTTCACAGCAAAGGCAGATCACCTCTGCTTGTCACCAACAGGTGGCAGTGGCTGCCACATGGAATGTGGTACTAGCATTTGAATTCAAGTAGTCTTTCTTTAAATATCATTATTATTCTGGGGATGGAGAGATAGTACAGGGATAGAGCGCTTGTCTTGCACGCTGCTGACCTGGCCTTGATCTCTGGCATTACGGCTCCCTGAGATCTGCTAGGATTCAGGAGTAAGCTCTGAGCACAGCTGGAGACAATAAAACATCCCAAAACAAAACAAATCATCAATTTGTTAACTAAAAGTAGTATGTTCTTGTTTAGATTTTGTTTTTGTTTAGTTACTAAGAAGACTGAATAGTTTTTCATATTCTCTTTTTGTATTAAACATATTATCATTCCCAAATATTCATTTGCCTTTTTAATCTGTAGGCTTTTTCATTTATGTATTGGAGAGCAGAAATATTCAATTTTAAATGTTCATATAGTCATATAGTCATATAGTTATTTTATTACTCATAATTGTTTTATACTTAAAGTTAGAAAAATACTGAAAGGTCTCACTTCTCTGTGGTATATAGAATAATATGACAAATGAATGGAAAGCCACAGCCCGGGAAGCCAGCCAACATAACATCCGACTAAAGGTGGCTCTTTGTCCGGCCGAGCCCTGGCCTCAGCGCAGGACTAGGAGAAACTGGGCCCCCCAAAAGAGTTACGGGAGACGGACGGCGGTCGTGAATGGAAGCACCCAAATCTTTGGCCCTAGATTGCAGAGATAGAAAGGCCAAGGAAAGAGAGAAATGAAGGGGAGAAGTGAGAAGAGGTGGACTGGACAGGAGGTATGAAGGTCAAGGGTCAAGTCTTTGGGCTACAACAATAGTATAGATGTGTGGTATGAGTTTATAAGCCACAGAGTCATTAATACTATAAGCCTGGGATTCAAAAATACAATAATTAATCATGAAAATAGGTTTATTAAGGATGTAGGCTGGGGGTGGTGGTGGGTGGCGTGGGAAGAAATCAGGCAACATTGGTGAAGGAAAGCTGACACTGGGTATGGAATAGGAGTTAGATTGTATGCCTGAAACTTTATTATAAACACATTATAAGATAGGTGCTAACTTTTATTTTCATAGCAGCACTATTCACAATAGACAGAATCTGGAAACAACCAGAGTGCTGGAGAACTGATGACTGGATATGGAAACTGTGGTACATCTACACACTGGAATACTATGTAGCAGTTAGGAAAAACGAAGTTATGAAATTTGCCTATAAATGGATGGGCGTGGAGAGGATCATGCTGAGTGAAATTAGCCAGAGGGAAAAGGACAGATATAGAATGACTGCATTTGTTTGCGGGATATAAAAAAAAATAGCACGATACCAATATCCACGGCCAGACAAAACATGTATTAAGAGGTCTTGTTGTGAGGTAGAACCTACTGAAAATGTGTGGGAGTCAAAGGTTAGGCAATACAGAGAAAGGAACCGTGTACTAATAATTATTGTAAATTATAACACCGATAGAAATGAGCATTGAAAGTAGGCAAAAGGATATACATGATAACCTCTAAATGTATGTATTGCAAGCCATAATGTGTAGAAGGAAGAGAGAGACAGAGAGACAGAGAGAGAGAAAGAGATAGATAGATAGATAGAGAGAGAGAGAGGGAGAAAGAGAGAGAGACGTAAAAATTGCCTGCCATAGGCGCAGTCTGGGGGAATCAGGGAACATTGGTGGTGGGAAATCGGCACTGGTGGAGGGGATGGTTGCTGGAACACTTTATGACTGAAACCCAAATATGAACACTTTTGTTTATCTCATGGTGGTATAATAAAAAAAAAATAAAAAAATCTAAAAGGAAAAAAAGTAGGTGCTAAATCTTAAAAGTATTAAAAATTAAGCTATAAAATAAAATTTACATTTTTGGGCAGAGTGGGCCAAGCATAGCAGTGCTCAGGGCTTACTCCTTGCTCTGTGATTAGGGATTATTCCTGGCAGTGCTGGGGAGACCATATATGGTGCTGAAGATCCCAAGTGAGGTCAGCTTTGTTCAAGGCAAGAACCTTAAGTCCTGTACTATCTCTATGGCCTCTCAGCTTTAGTCTATAATGCAACATCTGATGGAGTCTACTTCAAAATATTTTATAGTATATGCTTTATACTGGAAAGTATTCATTTACAGAATCTCCTCATTTGGGGAGATCTACTTTCCATATTGTCATGTTCTTTAACCTCAACATGATTTCTTTTTGTTATAGTATGCAACGCCATGCTTTCTATAATAAGTTAGACTGCAAAGCATAAAACATAAAGCATATATACATGAAAGTCATAATCCCTGGCCAGGGGATGCAACTGAATGACAGAACAAAGCCTCACATGTGTGAGGTCCTGGGATCAATTCCTAGTACACCTCCCGGCCCCCAAATTCTCATTTCTCCTCTTCACCTCCGGTCTTAATTCCTGTGAAAACAAGGCTTAAGATTTGATGAATTAATGTTTACTTCTTTGTCTGGTACCCTCATTGCCATTAATAGTAAAATAAAAATCATATTTATTAAGTAGAAGACACTATTATAAGTAATCTACCTGAATTATTTTATTTTATAATAAATAGATAAGGTTTCTAATATCATCATCAATATATGATTGAGTAAACTGAGTCATGAGAAATCTAAGTACTTCACTAAAAGTCCCTTAGTAACTAATGGCATGAAATTCAAATCCAAGCAGGCTGTGTTTCTCTATCTTATTTTTTTAGTTTCTTCATATCCTTTTCTCTTCCTTCATTTTCTTGTTAAAAATATCGGCTTGTCTCTGTACAAACATTTTTGTACTGGTAAATTTATTTCTAGAAAATGGTTTCTCCAAAGTCATATTGCTAGTTAAGGATAGATGTTTTAAGAGAATTAGAGTTAGCAAATTAACTTGCCCACAGCCCTCTTTCCACTCTAGTATTGAAGTCCCACTATAAGGCCAGTGCTGCTCTCCGAACAGGGACAAAACAGTGCCTATATCGGGGCCTGAGCTATAGCACGGCGAGTGGGGCGTTTGCCTTGCACACGGCGCACCCAGCTTCGATCTCCGGTATCCCATGTGGTCCCTGAGCAAGGCCAGGAGTAATTCCTGAGTGAAGAGCTGGGAGTAACTCCTGAGCGTCGCTAGGTCTGACCCATAAAGAAAACAAAACAAACAAAACAAAACTGTGCTTATTACAGACACAGTTTCTGTTTTCAAGTGGTGATAGCTTTGCTTAAATTGGACACCACCTTCCTTTCTGCATTCCTTAAAGCACCACAACACAATATAACATAATTTTACCTTGCCCTAGATCAGTACTACGCCTGTACAATCTTTCCACATCCCTCCTCCCCACCGACCCCTCCCTTCTTTCTCCTTAAAGTGCATTATTGCTGCTTCCAGGACCACGCCTCTCATGGAACCCTAAGGAATGACTCCAAATGAAGAATGACCGATGTATCTCTCTGTTCATGGCTTTCCTTTCATACCCGCATGCGGAAACTCCTTTCATACAAATATGGTTTATGGTTTTTCTCTACCCTTCTCTCCTTATGTCTGTCGCTCCTTCTCTCTGAAAAGAAGGAGCACTTCTTTCCCAGGGCCATTTTGAATACCTTCTAGAATATTGCTGAAACTTCTATTAATATTTTTTCTTGAATAATATTATCAATTTGTATTGCTCAAGGTTGCACTAACATGATAATATAACTTAAAATGAGGTATATGATGTTTGTTCTACTTTTTTTTTAGTATTTCAGGGTGTCCTATTTAGGCTGATGTAGCTAATGATTTTGTTAACACATATTCTAATATATAACTAATATATGCTGCTATTTATAGCATGTTAGAAAATGAATTGGCTTCACCTCTCCTCAAAGATCTAGAAAAGCTAGAACTTTTTAATTTACTTTATTCAAGTTGGTCGATTTGGCTTGGGTGAGCAGCTTTTCCACTCTGAAAATGTCTCTCAACAGTCTGTGCACATCCTTTAAGCTTAACCCAGACCTGAAGGCCCTATTTCTGTGAAGACTTTTGTGCATTTTCTGGATCAGTTGCTTGGCCCTCGGGGTTTTGATCTCACAAGATCCCTTCCCCCCTTTTTTGCTTGTTTTTTTTTGGGGGTCACACCCGGCGACACTCAGGGGTTACTCCTGGCTCTTCATTCAGGAATTCCTCCTAGTGGTGCCTGGGGGACCATATGGCATGCCAGGGATTGAACCGGGTGGGCCGCGTGCAAGGCAAACACCCTACCTGCTGTGTTATTGCTCTTGCCCCACAAGATCCCCTTTTTTAATTTTGGCTTCTGACACAAGCTTTAGTCATTATTTTAAAATTAATGCTAATAACATTAGGAAGTCACCTGAAGTAAGGGGAAAGTTCTAAAGCAACTTTAAATCTTAGAACTTGGAATTTGCTTGGTGGATAGTTAATACAACAAATACTTTAAAATTGAGTGTTGAATAATCAAATATCAATTATTTTCCCTATATGCCCCATGGAATTAACCTTGAGAGTACTAGAATGAAACAATGATGACTGAATTCTCTTTATGTATTTATTTATTATATCATATCACAGAATAAAAGGGCCTGCTAAATGATCAGTGCACTTATATTTCAGCTTGTGACACAGTAAGAAGCAGTTTTTCCTTTGTGAACAGGATCGTTTACTTGAAATATAATACTCCTATTAGCAATAAAGGCGCCTTGTACAAACCTAATTGGCTATGATACTGCCACTGTTCAAAGCTGATACTCCAGTGCATTCTGTTCATAGAATATTATTCCACTGATACTTTTCAATGTTTTAAGGTTTTTGTTTTTGTTTTTTTAAGTAGGAGAATTTTCTAAACATTTCTTAGTTTGGAGCACAAGTAAGCCTCAAAAGAAATTGAATTAAGCCTTGAAAAAAAAACATTGAGCACTCCTGAAAAATCTTTTGTACACGATGCACTATGAAGAAGTGGGTGTTAATTTTGAGAAGATTTTGATTTAAATGGATTGGAGGATATGACGTGGAGACTCTCAGACATGCTCTCAGGAAAACCAAACCTGAGTACTTCAAGACTGATTTTCCCATAAACATGTGATTTACAGTGGAGCGAGACTTATCTCCTGACCAATGAACATGCATTGGAATTTTCTGTTTATCCTCAAGTGAATCAATTTATAACTTGTACTCTGGCTGTGCTTGCTCCTCTACATTCCTTGTTTATAAACGCAACTGCTCTAAACACTAAAATATCTTGCTTTTTACGTGTCTCCTGAATTATAATTTCTTTGCTATTTATGAATAATCTAAATTTCTTATAATTTGGGCTTGCCAAAGGTTTCCTTTTTATTTAAGCTGATAGAATCAGTATCTTCAATATTTTTAGCATTTTCAACATTTCCACTTGAACAGCTTCTCCTTAGCTCCAGGAAGATGGTATAGTCATGTTTCAGACTATGAACACTTAAGCTAGATTTCTGGGTTTGAACCTCAGTTATCTTGGAGAAGGAATTTCACCAAGTATTTCAGAAAACTCAAGTTAAAGGGACAACAGTCACAAAAACACATCATATAAAGTATTTTAGACCTTTAAACCTAGCAACTGGAATACATTAAACAAGTATTACCAATATTATCTTCCAACATGTCTATCAGTAGACATTATTAGCATCATCATTTAAATGGAAACAGTTAAGGAGTAAATACACATTTTTCTGCTTATGGAATTTATTCTTAGAAACATGCCCAATTTCGTCTGCAATGCATTCCTGAGTTTAGCTAAAAGTTTCTGTTTTTCTTTTTACATGTAGTGACTGTGACAGGATTAATAGAAATGACAAGAGTCATTTCAAACAAGTGTTAGGAGCTTTGATTTTTTTTTTTCTTGCTTCTACTGGTTGTGACATTAAACACTTACTATCTTTCAGCTAATAATCTTTCAGCTTAACATTCAGTTCTATATTGTTTCAAGGATACAATATGCATTGAATATCTGAAATAAAATAAAAACTTAAATTTTACGTTTTACACATAAAATGTTTCAGTTTACAATTTTTAAAAAAAGTGGAGACTTTATGACCCAAGAAATGTAAATGCCTAGTTCAAAGTTAAATAGAATTGGACCACATAATTCTCTACCCTCAGACTCCCAGACTAGGGCATTTATTTCTACATTTATTACTATGTGTACCTTCGCAAGCGGCTGCTCTGTTCGTCATTACACCCACGAGGTGAGAGGCTTCAAGAGTATACCACCTGCAAGGAAGAGCCTGGCAGGCTACCCGTTTGTATTTGATATGCCAAGAACCAATAACAATTATAGACCTCATTCCCATGACCTGAAGGAATGTTTGAGGCTCTACACGTTCCTGGAGCGAGCAGATGCCCTTGGGCTAGCTAGCAGGTGACAGGACATATGGAGATGTTACTGGTGCCTGATGGAGCAAATCGATGAACAATAGGAAGACAAGTGACAAGTGACAAGTGACCGGTCTACAACAAAGTGATGTTTATTTTATTTTGTTGTGGTGGTATTTTGTTTGTTTTGTTGTCTGTTATTTATCCTATTTTTCCTGGAAATAGTATAAGATAAATAATACTGAAAGAGCTACCGACTCCATATTCAGCATTTCAAGTCATTGTTAGATTTTAATTTCTTTGAAAATAGGGAGGCGTGTCTTATTTTTTTGAACTTTACCTAAATATTTATATGAGTCTTTTGTATATCGGTGGAATGTGGAGAGATAGTACAGGAGGTCGGGCACCCTGCATGTGGTCAACTCAGGTTCTATTTCCAGCACTACATATGTTCCCCAAACCCTGCTGGGAGTGAGTCTTGAGCTTACAGCCAGAATTATTCCCTAGGCATGACTGGGTATAGTCCCAAAACAAATATATAAACAACAAAATGTCTTTCACATCTAGTAGACAATAGTTTATTGAACAACAAATGAGTTTGATGTTTTCAGAAATAATTCACAACTTCAATATCTTTGATCTCATTTTTGGGGAAGATGAGGCACACCTGCCAGTCCTCCTGAGCTTCCGTAGTTCTGTGCAGAGTTATGTGGGAGATCAGCTGATGCCAGGGCTTGAGCCAGAGTTGACCACAGAGTAAGTTTCCTACCATTTGGACAATTTTTCATTCCCTGCTACCAACTGAATTAAAGTTTGAATTTCAAATGCTGTGATTTACAATACTATTACTGATATTCCAACATCACAGCCTTCACTAGAGTGCCCTCTTCTCTCGTCCAATGTGGTCCCAATTCCCTCTCCCTATCCAAACACCCTTCCTCCCAAACAGGCTCACCTAGATGGAACTGGAGAGTATCAAACTCTAAATTTTTAACGTCACTGTCTCAATATTGGAAATTGTAAGAGTTGATGAGGCTCTGGAGGAAAAGCATCTCTGAGACATTCTGGTAAGAATGTAAATTGGTGCAATCTGTATGGGAAACATTATGAATGTTCCTTAAAAAAATAAAACTGTTGGCAAAGGACTGGATTTGGCAAAAAGCTAAGGGCATGCTTTGCATGCAGAAGCCCCAGATTTAGTCCCCAGTACTGCTTGGTTTTCCAAGCACTGCCCCCATATCCTCCCCCAAAAAAACCCTAATAATGGATATATATTCTGATTCATCAGTATTAACCTGGGTTCCACGTTTTGCAACAACACTGATGAAACTTGATGTGATTATGCTAAGTAATGTCAGAAAGACAGGATGAATTTAATCATATGTGCAGTATAAATAATGAAAGTCAACAAATTCAAGATATTGCAAGAACAACAAAAATTAGATTCTAAAATATATGACACTACAGAGAAAGGGGAAAGAATGGGAGAATGATGGAGATTAATTTCACAGTGTAATTTCACTAAAACTTCAGCGGTAGGCGGGAGAAATATACAAATTGAGATATATGAACTGATATACATATAACCACAAATTTTGTGGAATAATAAACAAATAACAAAAGAATAAAATTTGATTAAAAGTAAAATAAAACCAGGAAATTGTCCCAGAAAGGTATTAAAAAAAGAAAAAAAATAAGGGAACAAATTGATTTTTAAATCTTAATTAATTTTGACTCTACAGAAGGAATTATTTTACTTTGCTTTTATTTTAGGGCCATATGTGCTCGGGGGCTATTCTGGCTAGTGCTCAGGAAACCAAGTGTTTCTGGTGCCAGGAACCACTTAGAGCATGCACTGTGGTCCGAATTTCTATTGAGATCTATTTTAAGGGCTCTACAGCAGTTTCATTATTCAGCTAGTTCATGATCTATATTATCTAAATAAAGAAAATTTTAGTTGAGTTTCTAAAATACTGACTGATTTTGAGGCCAATGCAAGATCCAGCTTTGGTTTTGAATGGTAAACAGATTTACATTTCTTCAGTATTAGTATTGGCTTGGTGCTAAATGTCATTGAGTAAAGAAGGGTTATTGAAAAATAAAAACAGTCATAATTGTTCATGAACAAATCTTACTTATAATTCATGTGCCAACAAAGTCACCATATTAAAATGCGAAGGTTGACAAAAAAAAACAAATACATCTCCTCCAGTGTACTTGGATACACTCTAGATTCCACTCCTAGAGCTAGGGTGGAAGAGTTCTCTTATCATGCATCCCAATGAACGTTATAATAAATAAAGTCAATCTAAATTAAGATGTGTAAATGTCTTAAAATTACAACTTTTGTATCTATGAGTCTATGTTTTAGCATCTGTATTTAAATGAAGTGCAAGGTTTTACTAACTTGTCTCAGAATTAGCATCGTTTTGTTATAAAAGAATTAATGAAAGAAATATTACCTGTGGAATAAAAATAAGTATGTAAGAGTATAGTCATATAGAGTTTATGTTGTTATAAGACTTATAATCATTTTAATACATAAATCTTATAATCTCAATACATCAAGATATCCTTGATCGTTGCCCATTTTAGTACATTTATGTCTGCAAAAATTGGTCAATATGTTTTTCCAGTCAATGTGCTTTTCATACAACCCAGCAGACAGCCTATCCTGGCAGTCACTGATTATTGCAATTTCTCTTTAATGTTAAGTCCGATAAACTGTTGGGAATAAATAATCATGCCTATTTCTTGACATAAAAATGTCTATTCATTCACCAACTACTCAATTTCACTTCCACCATTAGCAGATTTTCTTTGTGAGTAAAAAGGTAGCTTCCATGGCTCCTCCACTTCAGCTGCATCCCAGCTGTGTTTATTAAACAGAGATTCCACATTGTCTGCTCTTTTGTTTTCTGTTCCATCATTTTCTCCATCTGGCTCCCTGCCCCCAACCTCAACACAGCCTAGTGAATATATCCCTGTTTTTACTGACAGTAGATTTTCTGGATATCTTTTCCTGATGATAGTAGTTAACATTCCTTTAAAAGCTTACATTTCACCTCTGTTCCCCTGTTCACATTTCAACTACGTAAAATTGGGTGGTTTAAAACAATTTTAGCAGCTTCTCACTCAAAAATAATCTCTTACGACTTGTGATAGTTTTGAATTTTTTGGCAACGGCCTTCTATGCCACTTAAAGCCTATGTAAAAGAAGAATTGTTAAGAGATCACAGAGGTAGTGCTTTCAGGAACAAAGAAGATACATTTTATTTCAAGAAATACAGAAAGGAATCTCACAGTCTACAGCTCAGGTTTTCCTACTTTCTCAAGTGGAAATAAAATGGGGTGAGAAAACACCCACAAAGGTTTTAAGAAAACCTTTGCTCAGGAAATTTCCTGGATCGAATACTTCTTTTCCTAAGAATGTGATGATATTACTCCCTAAATGTTTATTCTATTAGTGTTAATATTTGCAATTTTCTTTTTCTCTGTAGCCTACTATTGAGAGTATACCACCCACATGGTAAAGTCTGGCAAGCTATGCTTGTCATACTTGATATGCCAAAACTCAGTAACAATTATAGACCTCATTCCCATGACCTGAACGAATGGTTTGAGGCTCTTTGTGTTCCTGGTAAGAGCAGATGCCCTTGGGCTACACTAGTATGCAACAGGAAGTTTGGAGATGTTACTGGTGCCCACTAGAGCAAATTGATGAACAACGGGAAGGCAAGTAAAATGATACAAGAGAATTTTCTTTTTTAAACTTTCCCAATTAGAAGAATAAATAAAATTCTTCTCTTTTCATATTATCCCTAAATGCATATTTAATCATAGATAAGGAAAACTTTGACTCGCTTGTGCAAATAAGTCTGGATAAATAAATTCTAAATATTTTAAAAATAGTGTATTTTGTTTTTATTTTTTGTAATCAAATAATATCTCATTACAATTATTAGAAAATGACAATTTGTAAGCTTTTTTTTCCTTCTTTATTGAAACACCTTGGTTTACAAATTTCTTAACAGTACAGTTGTCACAAGTATTCATTGCTCAATACCAGTCCCACCACCAGTGTGCCCCAACTGCCACCAAAGGCCAGTGCCACCCACCCATTCCCCATTCCCACTCCAGCTCCCCAGCCGCCTGCAACCACATTGATCATTACAACATATATATGAGAAAGGTCCTGGGAAGGATCTTACCCTAAACTGGGTTATTACGTTAATCTGGCCCTCGGCTGTTTTGCGACCACTAGCTGCAGGCAGGAGCTGCAGCAGCTGTGCATCTAGTCCTCCTATCCAGCATTATTGATCAGTCCTGGTGCATGCTGTGTTGAAGATGGCGGCTACAGAGCTTGTAGTCAAGCCCACTGGGTCATTGGAAGCGGAGAGATGAGGGAAGTGGCCTAAATCCTCACTCCAAGCTTGGCCAGACTGGCCAGAGCAACCCACTTGTCTGCTGGCACTAGAAGCAGTGACGAAACCTCTCAGGGACGGAGCCAATTTACCCCTTTTGTTGCCTCATGGGTCCCTCTCCCTGGGAAGGAGCTCCAACAGCTGTGTGTCTGGTCCTTCTCTCGGGCATTACTGTTCAGCCCTGGTTCATGCTGTGTGGAAGATAGTGGCTGCCTTGTAACAGGTTTGTGGACATGTGTAAGTGGTGAGAAGTTAAGTATTTTATTTATCTATTTTTGCTGTTTTTGGTCATACCCATGGGTGCTCAGGGGTTACTCCTGGCTCTTAACTCAGGAATTACTCTTGTCAGTGCTCATGAAACCATATGGGATGCTGGGGATCAAACCCAGGTCAGCCATGTGCAAGGCAACCTCACTACCCACTGTGCTATCACTCTAGTCCAAAGTTAGTAATTCCAAATGTAAACATGTAAATTAAAAATATATGTATTAACTAATCACATTATATAGAATAGAGTTTTTAACCAAATAAAGTTGTTAGAGGTCAAAGTCAGATGACTATCAGAATCATTAAGATACAAACTATCAGAACTTTAGGGACATTAAAGGGAAAATTCATAGCAATGAAAGTTTACATTTCAGAAGAAGAAAAAGCCCTAATCAACAACCTGAACATACAACTCAAAAATCTGGAGAAAGAACAGCAAGCAAACCGAAGAAGTAGTAGAAGGAGGAAAACTTTAAAAACTAGAGTAGAAATCAACAACATAGAAAACAATAAGGCATTTCAAATAATCAATGAAACCAGGAGCTGGCTCTTTGAAAGAATAAACAAGATAAACCTTTAGCTATACTCACAAGGAAAACAGGAGAAAATGTTCAAATAAATGAGGTCAGAGATGAAAGGATAGAAATTACAATGATCCTACAGAAATTCACAATATAATTAAAGGTTAATGCTGCTCAACTTTATGCTCTCAGGCTGGAGAACCGAGAAGAAATGAATAGATTCCTAGTCATGTAATCTCCCAAAGCTGAACAATGAGGAAGTAGAATGGGAAATCACAAACAAGGAAATTGAAACAGTAATTAAGAATATCCTCAAGAACAAAAGTCCTGGTCCAGATGGGTTCCCTGGTAAGTTCTATCAAAACATCAGAGAAGATTTACTATCCTTACTTCTTAAGCTCTTCCCAAAGTATCAAAAACACAGGAATCCTTTCTAACAGTTTCTATGAAGCTAACATTAAACTAATATCTACAACAGTCAAAGACACTTCCAGAGAAGAAAATTTCAGACAAATTTCGCTGATGAAGATCAACGTGAAAACCTTAACAAAATCTTAACTATCTGAATTCAACAACACAACAACAAAATCATTCACACCTAATAAGTGCCATTCATCCTAGTGATGCAAGAATGATTCAACACACACAAATCAATGCAATGCACACATTAGTAAAAGGAAACATGAAAATCATATGATGCAGAGAAAATCAATTGAAAATATTGATGCAGAGAAAGCTTTTGACAG
Organism: Cryptotis parvus; assembly: GCA_021461705.1. NCBI lineage: Eukaryota > Metazoa > Chordata > Mammalia > Eulipotyphla > Soricidae > Cryptotis > Cryptotis parvus. Next base: position 32,939 of record JAJIBD010026901.1, read on the forward strand.
GTTTCAACATCTCTCATGGTAAACACCTTCAACAAAATAGTGGTGGAAGGAACTTTCCTCAAGATAGTAATGGCAACCTGTATCATTCTTAATAAAAGCATTTCCTCTGTGATCAGGTACAAGGCAAGGATTTCTACAATCTTTCCTTTTTTAAAATATACTATTAGAAGATCTGACTACAGCAATCAGACAGAAAAACAAATCAAAGGGATACAAGCTTGGAAAAAAGAAGTAAAATTATCAATATTTGTAGATGACATGACAATCATAGAAGACACAAAAAAGTCTACAAAAAGTTCCTAGAAACAATAAACTATACATGCATATATGTTTTATATATAAATATGTTTATATATATAGACATATAAAACATAGTAGTTAGCCACAAAGCTAATTTGCAAAAATTGGTCTCATTTTTATATATGAAGAATAAACCAGAGGAGAAAGTGATCAATGAGTCTATCCCACTTAAAATAGTATACAAAACATCAAATATCTAGGGATCGACTTAACAAAAGATGTGGGAAATTTATATCATAAAATCCTTAAAACACTTATGAAAGATATAAAGATCTTAGGAAATGTAAAAATATTGTATGCTCATGAATTGGATGAATCAATATTGTTAAAATAACTATCCCATCTAAGCTATTATATAGATACAATGAAATCCTCATCAAAATTCAGGTAACATTCTTCAAAGACCAAGAAAAGTCAATAACAAATTTTGTATGGAATCAGAAGAGACCACAAATAGCCAAAGCCATACTGAAAACTAATTAGCTGAGAGGTATCTCATTACCTAATTTGGAGCTGTATTATAAATCTGGTTGATCAAAGTGCACAATACTGGAATAAAGATAGGCTCTCTGATTAATGGGTCAGAATCGAATATCCAAGGTCAAAGCTCCATACTTATGGGCAGTTTATTATCAATAAAGGAACTGAGAACACAAAATGAAGTAAAGATAGCCACTTCAACAAATGATGCTGGGAAAATTGGATTACCACATGTAAAACTTAAAGCCAGATCCATATCTCACACTTTAAACAAAGAATCAGTTCAAATTAAGACCTTAAGATATTTCTGGAAATTGTAAGGTACATTGAGGAACACATAGGCAGAACACTCCAAGATTTGTACTTCAAAGGCCTCTTCAATGATACAATATCACTGGAAAAGAAAACAATAAAAATAAGCAAATGGGACTACATCATTAAAAATTTTCTGCATGGCAAAAAGAAACACAGGCTAAAATTAAAAGACAGCTAACTGAATGGGAAAATATTAACATTCAACACTTCAGATAAAGTGTTGATATCCAGGATAGAGAAAGTGTTCCCAAAAAATCATCAAAAACAAAAAATCAAGAACTACAAAAAACAGGGAGTGAAAATGAGCAGGCTATTCTCAGAGGAATTGAGGCATATCGCCAGTAAGCACATAAAAATGTGTTCATCCTCACTTATCTTTAGGGAAATCCAAATCAAGATGACAATGAGATATGTCTCACTTCAGTGAGAATAGCACATATCAAAAATAGTAGGAACTATCTATATTGGTAGGGATGTGGTGAAAAGAATCTCACATCCACTGCTGGTGGGAATATTGTCTAGTTCAACCCCTGTGGAAAACAGTACAGAGACTTCTCAGTTAACTTAGAATAGAGTTAGCAAACGACCAAGGAATTCCATTTTGGGGAATCTACCCAGGACAAAAAAAAAGTCATTCAAAAGGACATTTGCACACAATTATTCAATGTTGCACATAGCTAAGATGGAAATCAATCTAGGTGATTCCATAATGACATATGGTATTGAAAGGATTAAGAAGACTGTGACACATATACACAATGGAATACTATGCAGTTGCAAGGAATGATGAAATAATGCAATTTTCTGCAACCTTATGGAACTGGAAGATACCATCTTGAGTGAAGTAAACCAGAAAAAGATGGCTTCATGTATCTGTGGATTATAGAATAACTGGACCAGCAAATATAATATAGTAAAGGGGGTTACCTAGATCACCCAAGATCCCAGAATATATGGAGGACAGAGAAAGAAAGCAATTGAAGAGGGGTGGAAGATGAGATAGGGAAGTAATGGGCAACACAAGTCAGGGGATTCAGCTGTACCGTGATGTGGGAGAGTGGTATTGCTTTATTTCCAAAGCACAGGCGCAACAACACTGACAACATGAAATCTAAGCTGCAATCACTTAGCTTTGAAATGTGTGGGGGTGGTAATTGAGCATGGGAACACTGGTAGAGGGAAAATGACACTGGTTGTGAAATTGGGGTTGAAATATTGTATGCCTAAGATTTGACTATTAATCATTTTTTTAGTTAAATAACCATAGTTCTTTAATCAAGTGAAAGAAGAAATATGAAAAACCAAGAGTTAGACAAAATTTTAAAAAATCTCTCCAGGAACTAAATTAAGTAACTTAAATTCTTATGTAAAAAAAAAGAAACAAAGGTAAAAAACTATCCTCATAATGCAATGATTTGCTAATGATATTAACAAAAGAGTACTCTGGTATTCTGAGAGGTAAACTATTCTGAACAAAGTTTAAAAAAAACAATGGGCTAGAAAGCCATCAGAGTGTAGAAATGGGGATAGTAGTAATATGCTGGAAACAAAGAACTTGCTAAACATAGTTTTTTGGCCGCATTTCAGTTATTTTGAAGGGGATCAAGTTTTACTGCCTCAGAAGATTCTTAGGACTTACTCCTGGCCCTGTGCCCTGATAAAACTGGGGGTGCAGTACCATATGGAGTGCCAGGGATTGAACCAGTGTGAGCGGTGTGCAAGGCATGAGCCTCACTCGCTATACTATCTCACTGCACCACGTTAAAAATTATTTTCTGAAATATTTCAGAGTTTACAAGATCAGTCTATAGCACTGTGCCTGTTGGTAGATGATTCTGACCCTTATCCCTCTTTCTCTTCTTTTAGGAGAATAGAATGGCCTATGCACAGTGCAGTAGAAGCAGGGAAGCCTGTGAACTCACTGACGGAAACCATTGTGTGGTAAACAGAGGGGCCGTGAGCCAGTGAGCAGAGAAGGGAGATCTCTAAATTCAGCGTTTAAATTTCTAAAAGGTTATTTCACAAATTTAGTTTTTATCAATTAATGGCTGCTTGATGCCTAATCATTAAGAGAAGGTTGTCCTTATTAAGTTTAGAAATTATTGCTGAGTAAGCCATAATGTGTAGAGAGAAGGGAGAGAAATGGGGGAGGGGGGGAACCTGAGGACATTGGTGGTGAGAAATGTACACTGGTGGAGGGATGGATGCTGCAACATTGTATGACTGAAACCCAATCATAAAAGCTTTGTAAATGTTTATCTTATGGAATTATAATAAAATAAAATTGAAAAAAATTACTGAATTTCGGCTCCCAATTTATTGCAGGAAAGAATTGTGAATAAAAATATTGTGGATAAAGGAAAGCTGAGTGCATTATTTACCATGGTAGCAAGGTAGTATAACATCTTCTTGATGAAGGCTCATTAACATCTTGGAAGGAAAGGACAAAGCTGAGATCTTTTTGTACAAATTTTAAGATATGGTGTAACGGTCGTAGAAATAGTAAGTAAGATATATTTCTTGCACATGACTGACCTTGATTCAATTCATTGCTTTACATATGTATCACCAAGCATTACCAGGAATGATACTGAGCACATAATAGGAGTAATCCCTGAGCACCACTAGGTGTGGATCCAAAACATAGGTATGATATATATATATATATATATATATAGAGAGAGAGAGAGAGAGAGAGAGAGAGAGAAAAGAAAGAAAGAAAGAAAGAAAGAAAGAAAAGAAAGAAAGAAAGAAAGAAAGAAAGAAAGAAAGAAAAGAAAGAAAAGAAAGAAAGAAAGGGAAATGATATATATATAATACCTTATATATGTCAGATATTTGGGTTTGATGACACTTGGTAAGGAAACATGTTTGTTGCATATAGCAGGGTATGAATTTTAAACAAAGGGGTTCACAATATCAACTTTTCATAGAGCCCTCCAAATATTTCTCACTGGAAATTTTTCATTGGATCTTGATCCAATCTCTATTCTTTCAGTGAGTGATTTGATTCTTTACTGGGTCCAATGTATGCACTTTAAATAATTTTTTGCTCATCAGAAAGTTCTTGAGGGGCAGAGAGATATTTAAGGCTTAAAATGCATAATTTGTATGAATCTAATACTGATTTAAATCTCCACTGCTACAAGTTTCCTCGAGAATGTTTGAGCAATGCCAATACCTTTGGTGATGCCTGGAACCACAGAACTCAAGTTTTAGTGCATCTTGGCAGTTCTGCTAGCAAAAATCACAGGGGAGGGACCCTAGGTCTTCTGAGCACTGCCTTATTTTTGCTTGAAATCAGTTCTTGATTTCATTTATTCTTTCCCCTTATCTTAGAGAACAATTTATGTTTCCCTTTAAAACTCTTTAGTTTTTCCATTTACCTACTTGGTCTAAGAAATTTATTATGTATTCTTTAGTATTAAGTTCTATATTCTGGTTCTGTGTATGTTAAACCATGTTTCTCTCTTAATCTATTTTCTACCTTTGTTGATATCTTTTTACTTTGTCGGCAACTATTGAAGCCTTGATTATAAATTTGAAGAAAGAAAAATTCTTCCTTGATCCTAAGTTGCTTTGTAGGTATCATCTTATTTTTCAGTGTTTTCTTTCCTGACAAGAGTTTAGAAAACATAGTTAATATTGAGTGTGGCACTTTCTCACTTCTATTTACTTTTATTCTCAATATAATTTAGCAGTTTTGGTAAGGTTCAAAGTGATTTTCTAAGTGCCAAAATCAATGGAAAATTCAAATCCCTTCCCCCTGTAGCATTTGACACATAATTACTCTCTCTTAATTGAAAACTGCTCTTTTTATTCTTACATCACCCCTTCTTGGTGCCTTTCTGCGCTTATAACTTTATTTTTTGTATTTGTTATTCTTCCTACATTTGCTCCTTAAGTGTCACTATTACATGAGGTTTTGTTCTAGATTCCCTAGTTTTAAGCATCATGTCTAAACTCTTGAGAAATTTCAACCATTATCAATTTCCTGTGAATAATTTGCTAAATTAAATTTTAAATTCCTAAATTAAAATTTTTCTAGAATAATCCTTTATTTAGTTTCATATCTTAGTTTTACCATTTGTTAATGGACTCAAGTTGCAGAACTGTGGTTACATGGGGGTGGGCTGTACAAAGAAACTGTGGTGAAAGGATTAGTGATACTTTGGTGGGTAGCTGTGTTGTGCTACACATAATTTGAAGAGGTGTGAAACTGTATTCCTAAAACATATACAGTCATGTAAACTAATGATATCCCAAGTTTTAAAATAATTCTTGATACATGCCCACCAAAATTTTTAATGTCATTACTTATTAAAGACTTACTTTTGATGCAATTATTTTTGGAAATCTCTTTTTTTCTACTCTTAACTTAGTTAATGTAATCACTATCCACTACCAATTGTTTTCAGAACTTTTTTAAAAAAATATTTTATCATACCACCATGAGATATACAATTACAAAGATGTTCATGTTTAGGTTTTGGTCATACAGTGTCCCAGTACCCATCCCTCCACCAGTGTCCATTTCCCAACAAAATGTCCCCAATTTCTCCCCCTCCCTAGCCTACCTCTATGGCAGGTTCTTGATCTCTTTTCTCTCTCTCTTTTTTCTCTCTCTCTCTCCTTCTCTTATACATTGTCGATTGCAATACATACATTTAGAGGCTATCATGTGTATCTCTTTGCCTATATTCAGTGCTCAGTTCAAGGCTGGTATTGTCATTTTCAATGATTATTAGGTATAAACCTCATTCCCATGACCTGAACTGATTGGCTGGAGGCTCTACGTGTTCCTGGAGCAAGCAGATGCCCTTGGGCTCTACTAGCATGACACAGGACATATGGAGATGTTACTGGTGCCCACTGGAGCAAATCAATGACAAACAGGAAGACAAGTGATACAAGTGAATGATTATTAGCACACAGTTCCTTTCTCTATCTTACCTAACCTCTGAGTCCCACATGTTTGTGGTAGATCCCTTCTGTTGACAAGAACTCCTGATCCATGTTTTGACTCACCTTGGATATTAGTATCATAATATATATACATATATGTGTATGGATATTAGTATCATAATATACACATATATAATATGCACATATATTATATATACACATATATGTGTATATATTTATATAATTATGATAATAATATCCAGAATCATTCAAAACATGGATCAGGAGTTCTTGTCAACAGTGGGATCTACCACAAACGTGGGGGACTCAGGAGGTTAGGTAAGAGAGAGAAAGGAACTGTGTGCTAATAATCATTCACTTGTATCACTTGTCTTCCCATTGGTCATCGATTTGCTCGAGCGTCAAATAAATGCAGCCATCTATATCTGTCTTTTTACTTTCTCTCCATGTCCATCCATTTATAGGCAAATTTCATAACGTCATTTTTCCTGACAGCTGCATAGTATTCTATTGTGTGGATGTACCAAAGTTTCTTTTACCCAGTCATCGATTCTCAGGCACTCTGCTTGTTTCCAGATTCAGCTATTGTGAATAGTGCTGCTATGAAAATAAGAGTGAAGATGGTATTTCTGCTGTGTGTCTTTGGCTTCCCAGGGTATATACCCAGGAGTGGTATGACTAAGTTAAACGGGAGCTCAATTTCTAGTCTTTGGAGGGCTGTGCATATTGTTTTCCAAAAATGCTGTACCAGACAACATTCCCACCAACAATGGATGAGAGTCCCTTTCTCCGGCATCCACTCTAGCATTTGTTGTCCTTGCTCTTTTGGATATGTGCCAATCTCTATGATGTAAGATGATGCATATCTCTGATGATTAGTGATGATAAGCATTTTTTCATATGCCTTTTGGCCATTCGAATTTCTTCCTTGTCAAAGTTTCTGTTCATTTCTTCTCCCCATTTTTTGATGGAGTTGGCAGTTTTCTTCCTGTAAAGTTCTAGAGTGCCCAATACATCCTGGATATTAACCTCTTATTGGATGGGTATTGGGTGAATATTCTTTCCCATTCTGTGTACTGTCTCAGTATCTTGGTCATTATTTCCTTCGAGGTGCAGACACTTTTTAGTTTCATGTAGTCCCATATGTTTATGTTTTCTTCTAGTTGTTTAGTTAGTGGTGTTTCATCTTTTGAAGATGTCCTTAGCTTCAATGTCATGGAGGGTTTTCCTATATTTTCTTAGGCGTACTTTATGGATTCAGATCAGATATTGAGATCTTTAATCCATTTTCATATGATTATTGTGCATGATGCTGGAGGTCCAAATTCATTTTTTTACCTGTAGCTGTCCAGTTTTCCCAGCACCACTTGTTGAAGAAGCTATCCTAGTTCCATTTTATACTTTATGCTCCTTTATCAAGGATTAAATGGTCATGTATTTGAGGATTGGTTTCAGGATGCTCAACTCTATTCCATTGGTCCACAGTTTGTTTATATTCCAATACCACACTGTTTAAACTACTACTGCTTTATAGTACAGTTTAAAGTTGGGAAAGGTGATGCCTCCCATCTTCTTTTTCCCAAGAATTGCTTTAGCTATTCATTGGGGGTTTATTATTCCATACAAATTCCAGGAGTGTTTGGTCAATTTCTTTGAAGAATGTCATGGGTATCCTTATAGGGATGGCATTGAACCTGTACAAAGCTCTAGGGAGTATCATTATTTTGACAATGTTCACTTGATCACTTGATTACTTGAATTCCGTTATTCATCGATTTGCTCAAGCGGGTGCCAGTAAAATTTCCATTGGACCCTATCGCGTGCCAATGTAGCCCAATGGCATCTGGTTGATTCAGGAATATGAAGAGCCTCAAACCATTCCTTCAGAGTCTTGAAAAGGAAGTCTTACCATCTTGTAGGTGGGCAGCCACGTGATCTTTTGACATCACGTGGAATCCAGTCGGTAATGGCTCTAGTCCAGAGGTTGTCTCCAAATCACATTACATGTCCAGCCCATCTGATTTTCGATGCCTTGGCAAACGAGACAGCATCCCTGATTCTGGAATAGTGACGGAGGTCAGAACTCTGGATTCCTTCTCTCACTTGAGTGAGGCGTGATATTCCAAGCATAGCTCTTTCGATTCCTCTCTGGGAGTCCCGAATAGCATTCTCATCCTGCTTTCGTAGGGCCCAGGTCTCTGAGGCGTATGTTAATGCAGGGAGAACGGTGGAGTCGAAGAGATGTGCCCGGAGCCGGAGGTTATTTGTCCTTTTAGCTATTTCTTCGATGCCTTTGAAGGCATTCCATGCCGCTCTCTTCCTCCTGCGCAGCTCAGGTTTTAGGTTGTTCATCATGTTGATTTCTCGACCTAGGTACACATAACTGCTGCATTCAGAGATGTTTGTTCCATTGAGAGTGAATGGGGCCTCTGGAACTAGTTCATTCTTCATGAACATAGTTTTCTTTAGATTCAGCTGTAGACCTATCTTTCCACATTCTCGGTCAAAGTCAGCCAGCATTTGTGCCGCTTGGCTAATGTTTGGTGTTATTAGAACGATGTCATCAGCGAGCGGAGGGGGTGTAGTTGACCATCTATCTTCACTCCCATTCCTTCCCATTCTAATTATTGCATGATGTTCTCGAGGGTGGCACTGAGGAGTTTTGGTGAAATGGTATCACCCTGTCGAACCCCTCTTTTCACATTAATGATCACTTCTTTGTAGAATGGTGAGAACCTGGTGGTGAATCCATAATACAGCTGACGAAGGATCTTGATGTATTGGGTTTGAACACCCTGTTTGGCTAGGGGCTTCGATGACTGCTTCAGTCTCCACAGAATCAAAGGCTTTCTGTAAATCAATGAACGTGAGACAGAGCGGCATCTTGTACTCCCTACAAACCTCAATGAGCTTGGTTACCATGTGGATATGTTTGATAGTGCTGAATCCTTTCCGGAAGCCTGCTTGCTTGCATGGTTGTCCCTTCATCTAGTGTTCTGCTAATCCTGTTCAGGATGACTCGTGTAAACAGCTTGTAGATGACAGACAACAGGCAGATGGGGCGATAGTTGCCGATGTTGTGAATGTCTCCCTTCTTGAACAGTAGAACTGTCCTGCTAGTTTTCCATTGGGAGGGCACCTTGCATTCGGACAGGTAGCGTGTGAAGAGCCGAGCTAGAGTCTTGATGAGTACCGATGGCAGATTCTTCAGGTGTTCGGGTCTGACTTGGTCTGGGCCTGGTGCTGTTCCCTTCTTTACTGACGAGATGGCATGTCGGATTTCAGAAGGGAGAACGTTGGGAATGACATATCCATCCTGTGGAATTTGGTATGTGGGCAGGTGGATGTGGCTATCAAAGAGATTTGAGTAGAAGTCATGGATAATCTTCTCCATTGCCTTTCCAGAAGATGTGATAGATCCATCAGGGCGTCGGAGGGCAGTCATCTTGGTCTTATAGTTGGCAAAGGACAGGCGGGCAGTGTGAATGCTTTTCCCGGCTTCTGCTGCATCTTCCAGTATTTCTGCTCTTCTGTCTTTGAGGTCTTCTTTTATCGCTTCTCTGCACTGTTTAGCAAGCTTGGATGTTAGCATTTGGTCTCCTGAGGCTCGTGCCTTGCCACGTTGGCGAATGAGCTCGAGAGTTTCTGAAGACAGGCGTCCTTTTTGTGTCTCTCACTAGCTCAATAAAAATAAATGAATAAATAATAAAACAGAATTTGCAATAATGTTATATTTATACAAAAATATCATTACTTTTATCTATACTTTTATAGTTGGGGTGGAATAAGCTCATTTTTGGACTATAATTTCATGTCTTATGACAAATGTAGAATATGTATAATGTCTGTAATTATTGAACCAGGAGTCCAGTCTGGTTACCTATTTATTTTTTTTAATCTAGAGTTTGATGCTATGCTACAGTCTTTCTGCATCTGGCAGTAATATTTCCATCTTCAGAATATCTATGATCTTTGTTTTTTGGCACAATTATAATCTTGAATAATGGGAAGAGGATTTCAGTTACTTGTCTCTTGGTTTGAGAATGTGGTAAAACTGCTTCTTCATTATTTAAGTGACCTTTACTAAGCAGGTGGCGGTTCATTTCACATATATAGTTTTTGGATCCTCTTACTAGCAGGTAGTCTTTCTAGAGAAAGGGGGAAACAAATTAAATACATATGATCTTTAGGCTATCAGCATATGGTGGAAATTTGTTGTGATTTTCTGCTGTTTTCTAATAGAGGGGCCATTCATACCTCATTCTTTACATTTCAGTTTCACATATATAATTGTTCCTTGAATTACTAACTTCTTCAATTATTCTTCAATTTAGTCACTTCTGAAATTGCTTCAGTGAAACCAGGCTTATTAGGGAATTGGATATTTACTTGTTCCTAACATTCCCTCTCCCACATTAGATTCTCTGCTAGATCACTTTATCTGCCCTTTATCAGAAATATTGCATCATTTTTCCTTGTCTGTCTCATTCACTAAATTGTAAGTTTCTTTAGGGGAAAAGTGTATTTCTTAGTTATAAGAAATACACATTCGAAAAATAAAATCTATTTTATTTTCAGAATGTTGCATTAGTATTGGGTATATGTGTAAATTCTCAAGAGATATTTGAATTGAATTTAAATTGTGTAGCCACTATGAAAACTACTGCTGAGATTTCTCAAAAATGAACTGCTCATGTGATACCTTAATTTCACTTCTTAGTATTTACCTGAAGAAAACAAAACACTTTCAAAATTGTATAATCACACTCATACAGCATGTTTATAACCAAAAACATGGAAACAATCTAAGTATTTATATATAAATAGGAAAGTAATATTAAATATTATACAGACACATTTAGTGAATATTATTAAACCATAAAAACAGGAATCCTGACACTTTATTTGTGAGACATGAATGGACATTAAGAGTATTAAGTGTACTAAGAAAAATACTTGAGAAAAAGAAAGTTAAATAATATATGTTGTTAATGTTTTATGGAACTTTGATAAAGATCATAGATGCAGAGAACAGATAGATGGTCGCTAGAGGCAAGGAATGGGAGGTGGAGTAAAAGAATGAAGATGGTTAAAATGTATCATTGTCTATTATGAAATAAACAAGTCTTGAGGATGTAATGTAAACTGCAGTGAAAACAGTTAACAATATTGATTATATACTTGAAGTTGCTCAGAGTAGATCTCAAAAGTTCTCATAAGAAAAAAAATGCAATTCTTTTTTTTATGGATAATTGGTGAATGGGAGTTTATTCAAAACATATGAGCTTAAGTTTTTTCATTTATAATGGATCAAAACATGGAAGAGGTACTACCATGGACTGATTAGTTTTAGCCCAGTGATGCTCTAGAAATGAAGTCCAGGGACTCCAAATTCAACTCAAAGTTAGAGGCCAGGTTCTTTTTTTCTTTTTTTTTTAACATTTTATTATACCACCGTGAGATATATACAATTACAACGTTGTTCACGCTTGGGGGTTTCGGTCACACAGTGTTCCAGCACCCGCCCCCCCACCAGTGCCCCTCAACCACCACCCATGTCCCCAATTCCCTCCCTCCCACGTCCCGCCTAAATGGCAGGTTCTTTATCTCCTCTCTCTCTCCCTCTCTCTCTCTCCTCCTTCTCCCACACATTGTGGGTTACACTATGTACACTTAGAAGCCATCATTTGCATAAAAATGCAATTTGATGGCAATGAAAGTTTATTAGAATAACCATAGCATATAAATATAAAATAATTTTATTTTACACATGAAGATAATGTTATCAATAACATCTACATTTATGTAAAGATTGAATGAGTGAGTTGATTGTTTCATGCAAACAACTCTAAGGAGTACTGAGGTTTACTCTTCATTTCTCAAATCCTCAATATTCTGCAATGTAGAAACCACATTCATAATAAGAAATCAAATTTACTTTTGGTTGATCTGTTTATTTAGTCTAAACCACTGTTGCATCTGACTTTCTATGTCTAAGCTTGAGGAAAATCTAGACCAGAGCACATCTGTAAAAGAGAGATGAGGAAGAAAAATAAGCCTCTGGATTTCTTGTCTATATTAAAGAGAAGACACAGGTGCAATGGATTTCTTTTGCTAGCATGACTTGAAACTTTGGAGAGGAGAATCAATGGAATTCATGAAATTTTGTAAGGAGATGGCCGACACCTGTAAATGTGACAGACACAGAAAACCTTCCATTTACTTATTTGCTTATTTGTGTGCCACACCCATCAGTGCTCAGGATTTACTTTTTGCCTTTTGCACTGTGGAAACTCTTTGTAAGGCTCAGAGGACCACAGGCAGTGTAATAGGTTGAATCCATATAGTTCATTGCAATGAGAGTGCCCTATCAATTATATTGTATCTCCAACCCAGAAAAGCTACTGATAAATGGATATATTGACCTTAATTTAGGTTGATGTTATTTTCAATTCAAATGTTAATATTGTTTGTCATAGTGGCCCCCCATGGAGTAGGGGGGCCCCTACTCCATGGGGGACCGCGATTTTCCACATCCGACTTTCCTCTTGTCACAACTCCACCCAGCAGACCAGACTATCACAGCCCGGATCATCGACACCCACCCTGCAGTTTTGTTTTCAATCCGGCCCAGGTATGCTGAACCAGAGACTCTCAGAAATGGGGCAGAGCTGCTACTTGCTCTCCCTGTGCCCAACCGCTCATGAGGCACCTGGGAGGCATGGCGCGTTCTAGCCCTGGCCTGCCACCCCAGCAGAACCCTCACAACAAGCCAGATGACCACCCCCCACTCCACGGGGCCGCCGTTTCCACATCCGACTTCCCTCTTGTCACCACTCCACCCAGAAGACCAGACTATCACAGCCTGGCTCGCACAGCCGCTAGCGCCCCACGGTTCATCAATAAATGCTTTATTTAGAGGTGACTACAAGAGTATGACACCCGCACGCCAAGCCTGACAAGCTGCTCGTGTTGTATTTGATATGCCAAATACCAGTAACATTTATATTAGGTCATTCCATGACCTAATATAATGGTTTGAGGCTCTTTATGTTCCTGGAGCAAGCGGATGCCTTTGGGTTCTACTAGCATGAGACAGGACATATGGAGATATTACTGGTGCCCGCTCTAGCAAATAGATGATCAATGGAAAGATAGTGATAGTGATAGTCATGTAGTGATTGCAATTGACTAGTTATAAAGCTTTGCTCTATAAGTATATGCCAAAGAAGCCATGCAAGCTTTGTCCAATATTGTCTTCTAGATTTTCATAGTCTGTTCATAGTCACCACATGGAAGTTTACTTTCATTTTAAAAAGTGCAATAAGCACATCTAGAGACACACAAAGTAATTAAACTAATACCTTTTCCCCAGTTGCCGAACTAGGTGCTGGAGAATATCAGACTGATTAAAATCAACACACTTGTCACTTGTCACTTGTCTTCCCATTGTTCATTGATTTGCTCAAGTGGGTGCCAGTAATGTCTCCATTCACTGTGAATGAGGTCCATTATTGTTACTGTTTTTGGCATATCAAATAAACCACAGGTAGCTTGCCAGGCTCTGTAATGGCTCTGGGTTCATTCCAGGGGCCCAGTCCTTTTCTATATCAAACCATCAACCATCCAGGGCCCATGAGGCAGAGCCCTGGGTGTAGACAAGTCTGTCTTCTATCTGCCACCTGTGGACCCTGTAGGGCACTGCAGCCACACCTGTAACACCTCAAGAAAAATCAACCCTCAAGGAGAAAATAATTATAGTGGGCGGGGAGAGAAATGAACAAAGCAAATAAGTGATAGGAAAATACTCACCAATTGTTATGGAAGCATGAATAACAGTTGCTTTAACCAGCTTATTTGGGGGGACTAAGTGATGGGAGGGAAAAATATGGAAGACTTACTGGAAAAAGAACACTCAGCTAGATGTATAGTATTCATAGGAATTAATAAAAAGAGTATTGGGGAAATGATGGAATTTTAGGTAAAAGGAAACACGAGAGCATCTACAGGACAGTCATAATATTGTCTTATGTGATAAGATGCTTTTAGTCCCTGAGTTAGAAGAATGTACTGGCAACCATTTTAAGTAAGGAATAGGAAGAGATAAAATTGAAGGAAGTGAGGTCAGATAGTATAAAGAAATTTTGATGCTCTCCTCCCAGGATTCTGAATAGATTTACAAATATAGATAGTGTGTCTATGAGAAAGGGATATAGATAAGATACTTAGATGTGGAGATAAGGGAGAGAAGTGATAAAGCCAATCTCTATGTATCCAACTTTGGTGATTCAGTAACTGGCATGAAAATAAGACCACAATGGCTGAAAATACTGCGTCTGGATCCAAAATTGAACTACAATCTTTGTTTCACTGCTGTTAATTGTATGTCTAAGGGCAAATTTCTCTGAATCGCATTTTCTTTAGCTATAAAGTAGGGATGATTTGGTAATCTCTTAAATTGACTCCTAAGATTGCTGTGGTAATAAAATGAAAAACATGCCTGTCACATAGAATCATACACATATTTAACACAAAGGAAATGAACTTCAAGCACTTTAGCACTGAGAGTTCATGTATAGTTCTAGTTGCTAGTTAGGTGACAATATTACCTTGGTGTTTCAGAGAAAAAACATTTGACCGGAATATAGATATTTTAAAATTTCAGAATATAAATATGATGATTAAAAACATGAGGATGAAGTCAGTGGAGGGAAGGAAACAATAAAGATAAGGAAAGATATAGAGAATAGAAGAAAATATAAAAAATCAAATCAATGAATACAAGAGTTGGTATTTTGAAAGATCAACAAAATTGATAAACTTTTAGCTATACTGAATAAAGTAAAAGACTCAAGTAACCAAAATTTAGAAGGAACAAGGAACATTGCAAGTGATTAAACAGAAATTAAAAGGTTTATAAACAACTATTAAAAAGTTAAATTAGAAACAAATTAGATAACAAAGGAAAAAAATGGATGAGTTTCCAGAACAGATAACCTACTGACAGAATTGTGAAGGAATTGTAAAAAACCTACAAACACATAGTGCTTAGAAGCAGGTGACTTCACTGGAAAATCTACCCAATATTTATAGAAGATGTAGTATCAACTTTTCTCAAGATTCCCAAAGAATCAGAGAAGGGCACACTTTCCAATTCTATGAGGCCAGCTTTACCTTGACACTAAATCATATGAAGAGAAAAGAAAGAAAACTATCACCAATATTCTTGATGAATGTCAATATAAAATTCTTAAAGCAAAATACTAGTAAACTAATTCAACAGCAATTATGAAAGATCATGCATCATTCCATGAGATACCTCTTACAAAAGATGGCTCAACCTGAAAGTCAATCTATGTGATGAGATGCTTTAACAAAATGAATGACAAAACAACAAGATTGTCTCTATTAAGAGGCAAATTATTTGACACAATTCCATTTCATTATAAAAGTAATCAATAAACCAGAAATAAAGGAAACTACTTTCACACAATGAAAGTTGTACATGAAAAGCCCATTGTAAAGATTATACTCAACAGAGAAAGAATGAAGGCTTTCCCTCAAATATCAGGAAAAATGTCAAGAATGCACACTTTTGCCACTAGTATTAAACATACTACTCTAAGTTGTAGCCTAGACAATTAGACAAGAAGAATAAATACAAAGTTTATAAATAGGGAAGTAAAATTATCTATTTCCATAGTTGACTTAAGACATAAAACACAGAAAACACTTAAGTTCAACAACAAAAATATCTGTTGAAACAAAAATGTTTAGCAAAGTTACAGAATACAAACTTAACCTTCATAAATAAGTTTTGTCTCTGTATAATAATAATGACTGATTCAGGAAGGACATTAATAGAACAATGCTAGTTAAACAGAATTCTCTGAGGAAGAACATTGGATGGCAAACAGGCACATAAAAATGCTCATCATCCCTTATTAGGGAAATACAAATCAAAACAATGAGATATCATCTTACACTAGTGAGAATGGCATATATCAAAAATATTGGGAACAATCTCTCTTATCAGTACTTTGTTGAAAAAGGAACCCTCATCCACTGCTGGAGGGAATGTTGTCTGGTTCAATCCCTGTGGAAAAATACGGGGGTGGCACTCAGTAAGCCCAGAATTGAGCTCTTATATGACCCAGCAATTTCACTTTTGGGCATCTATTACAGAACATAAAAACATTCATTCCAAAGAACATGTGCGCCATTATTTATTGCAGCACTTTTTACAGTCACTAAGATTTGGAATCAGCCTAGATGTCCAATGACGAATAAGTGAAACATGAAGACATGGTTTCTACACACAATGGAGTACTACACAGCTGTAAGAAATGATGAAATCATGCCATTTGCTGTAACATGGATGGAACTGGAAGACATCATGTTAAATTAAGTCAGTCAGAGGAAGAATAATATCACTTACATGTGGTACTCAGAGCCTGGCAAGCTACCTGTGTTTTATTTGATATGCCAAAAGCCAGTAACAATTATGGACCTCATCCTCATGTCCTGAAGGAATGGTTTGAGGCTCTTCCTGTTCCTGGAGCAAATAGATGCCATTGGGCTACGCTTGCTTGCAACAGGATGTATGGAGATGTTACTGGTGACTGCTTGATGAACAACTAGAAGACAAGTGACAATACGGTACTTAGAATAACTAGATGTGAGAATGCAATGTTTTAAAGGAGGGAATGCCCAGATCAATCTTGGCCCCACAGAATAGGAAGAAGGAACAAAAGAGTGGAGGGAGGGAGAGGGAGAAACAGATTAGAGCAACTGGTGGCCAGGACAGGGGATCAAGGTACAATGGTGATGTTAGGAATGATCACTTGATCACTTGAATCCTGTTATTCATCGATTTGCTCGAGCGGGTGCCAGTAAACGCATTTGACCCTATCATGTGCCAATGTAGCCCAATGGCATCTGGTTCCTTCAGGAATATGATAAGGAATGTTAAAGTGAAATACCCAAACCACAGTCAATAATACTGGTATCAAAAGACCCAAACAACAACTTAGAAAGGTGCCTGTCAAGAGAGCAGGATGGCAGTGGGAGGAGATATGGGAAGGATCCTTGAAATACTGGTGGTGGCATTGGTGTTGCAGTACAGTATGTCTAAAACTCAGCTATGACCAGCTTTTAAAATCGTGATTCTTTAATAAAATATAAATATAAAATGAGAAAACAATTATTGTCACAAAATATTCAAAATGAGAAAGTTAATAAACTTGGTAAAAAAAGTGTATACTGAAAATTATGAAATCTTGTTAGCCAAAAAGTAATTAAAGAAGATACAATGAAATGGAAAGACATGGTTTGTATGAAGAGAAGTTTGGACACACGACCAACAATTATGGTAGGAAATCTCGGCTACATGGTTGGCACTCTGAGATTCCTTTTGATCTCTCTTTCTCCTTCTCACAAACCTTCTTATAGGACTATTCGCTACTTTGAACTATGTCAAACATTCTGAAAAAGAATTGTAAGAAGTTATGGGCAAGTAGTAGCACAGTGACTAGAGAAAAGAAGTGACAGGCAGGAGAAGGTGACATCAAAGTTATGTTTCTTTTTAGTTTTAGTTTTTTGCACCACCCCCGCTGTGCTCAGGGATCACACCTTGCAACGCTCAGAGGACATTATGGGGTGCTAGGATCAATCTCAGTGCCGTGCCCACTGTTTTATCTCTCAAGCTCTCCCCACCTCTGAATTCTGTTTAACAGTTAATAAGTTAGTTGGTTTGGGACAGTATCTGCTTGTCATTCTACCTGCTCCACCTTTACACAGCGTATAGCTCCAATCATTCGAGAGGAATGATGTGATAATCTCATGGATTCAGGAATAACACAAACCTTTTCTATAAACAGATCTCTGTGACCATCAAATTAACCCCCTTTATAGGTACAAAATTCATCAGCAAAACATTGAAACTTCAAGCAAACATTAGGAGGAAGGAATTGAGAATTGAAGAATCCTAATTAATAGAGATCATATTTCAAGCAATACCGATGACTGCCTATATTTTTATGTTTCAGAGAAGGTAAATAAGTCTCACTTCCTGAAGTTTAGAATATGGTGTTTTAGCATTTAGTATATAAATAGAGTCTCTACGGGGCAACGTTGATAAAACAATAATTTCTTTTTCACTAAGTTCTTGAGCAAATCGGATGAACAACAGGAAGACAAGTGATAAAAGTGATACTATGTTCTATCATTGCCCCAAATAACTCTCAGTGTAGTCACTTAAAATTCAAACTATGGGCCTTTTCAGTGGGGAAGCTAGATGCACAAAGTGCTTGGAGCTCTTAGAGGTGAAAGGAAGTATTGGCTCACATCACCCAGGGATGTGATGTCAAGGGATGTCCTGTTCTTGAGTACATTTTGTTTGTCTTATCTAAAAAAGGGCCATTTTTTTTTCTTACTCCACTCCTCTGAGAAGAACAACAACAAAGCCCAATAGTATTCTTTAATGCGGCTCTTGAATAAGCATTTAGTTGAGAACTTCTTTTTGATAAATGTTCAAATTTGAGTATGTCACCTGGCCCATTCTGGTCTCCATGCATAGTAGCACAACTCTTTGCAAATAAACAAAGCTTTGAGTTCCTGGGGAAGAATGCAGCTTACACAGCACTTAGGCGGGCTCAAAGGGCCTCTGTTCCCTCTCCATACTAATGTGGTTTCACAAGAAGACTAAGATTATTTTATTGCCCCAGGATGCCAGGAAATTTTCATTTGGCTTCCTCAGATCTTTGGGATAAAAAGTGGGACGACAGTAAGGAAAAAGAATTCCCCTTGCTGTCTTAGATTTCTGTTCTCCAGGAAGATATGTTATGTTTTCTAAGATCAGATACTATGTCGTTTATTTTTAGCTTTCGTAACTGTATTATTTTACATTCCCCAGTTCTCATTTTTTCCAGAGGAGTATCTTCTCTTCAGCTTCTTCCTGTTTTGGATAGCTTCATGGGATTTAACTTTAGTTAAAATGCAGGTATTGCCATTTATACATCATAGTTTTTTTTGAACGGTACAGAAATAAAGAACCCACATACACCCGATACACAAAGTATAACCAGAATTTAAAAATAACAGAGAAGGTATAAGTTCTAACATTCCCTAGAACACCTCATGTTAGAGTTTTGGAAGCGGGGACTGTCAAAATAAAGCTGAAGTTATCTAATCGATTGATTTTGAGGGTGCCTCTAGGGTTGTTTTTATAACACTGTACTCCTGCCTCTAGCTTTTTCACATGATCTCAACACTGAACATCACATTTATTTGTCTATCTCTCTATACTAAAATGGGAACTCCATGGACAAAAGGGACCGATTTATCATCTCTACTGTTCTTCTGGTGCTCAGAAATCCATTGTGCATGAGGGAATTACCTACTATTCCCCCCACCCACCCTCTAATCATGCCAGATTTAACTATGATTTGGAGAATAGTTATTTTTTAGTTTTGTCATGTAGTAACTTATTTGTATATTTAAAGAAAAACTAAACTACCAATTGTAAACCTTAAATTGGTTTCAAGAACCCTATTGTTCCGTTTTCCAAAATCTCACTTAATTTTTTTCTGGGTCAGTTTTGTAATGAAGTACTTTGTAGATTCCAGGAGGAATGAGAAAAAAAAATCTGTGATTTCGCTTTTATTTCTGAAATGAAAGGAAGTGTTCTCTTGTTCTTTTCTCTCAAATTCAAATGTGAACTTGGTTCCCTGTGAATTTTATGTCCAGGTACCAAGTATTTACACTTAATTCAAATGGAAATTTATGTTTATCTGATTTCCTGTCAATTCTCAAAGATAGTTTTGATAGTTTGACCATAAATTTTAAAAATTGCTTTGTTGGGGCTGGAGAGATAGCACAGCTGGTAGGAAATTTGCCTTGCCAGTGCCAACCGGGTTCCACCCAGACGTCCTGTGTGGTCCCTGCGCACTGCAAGGGAGTAATTCCTAAGTGCAGAGCTAGGAATAATCCCATAAGCATTGCCAGGTGTGACCCAGAAAGCCAAAAAATTTTTTTTTCTTTCTTGATTTCTTGATTTCTTGATTTCTTTGCTTTCTTGATTTCTTGCTTTCTTGATTTCTTGCTTTCTTGATTTCTTGATTTCTTTCTTTCTTTCTTTCTTTTCTTTCTTTTTTTTCTTTCTTTCTTTCTTTTTCTTTCTTTCTTTCTTTTCTTTCTTTCTTTCTTTCTTTCTTTCTTTCTTTTTCTTTCTTTCTTTCTTTCTTTCTTTCTTTCTTTCTTTCTTTCTTTCCCTCCTTCCTTCCTTCCTTCTCTCCTACCTTCCTTCTTTCCTTCTTTCCTTTCTTCTTTTCTTCTTTCTTTGTTTCTTTGTTTCTTTCTTTCTTTGTTTCTTTTTCTTTCTTTCTCTCTCTTTCCTTCCTTCCTTCCTTCCTTCCTTCCTTCCTTCCTTCCTTCCTTCCTTCCTTCCTTCCTTCCTTCCTTCCTTCCTTCCTTCCTTCCTTCCTTCCTTCCCTTCCTTCCTTCCTTCCTTCCTTCCTTCCTTCCTTCCTTCCTTCCTTCCTTCCTTCCTTCCTTCCTTCCTTCCTTTCTTTCATTTGCTTTTAGGGTCACAACTGGCAGTGCTTAGGTTGCTCCAGGCTCTGCACTCAGGAATTACTCCAGGCAGTGCCTGGGGGACCATATGGGATACCAGGAATCCAACCCAGGTTGGCCGTATGCAAGACAAATGGTGTACCCGTTGGGCTATCGCTTGCTCTTCTAAGCCACAATGTGTAAAATAAGAGGGAGAGAGATGCAGAGACAGAGAGAGACAGAGAGAGAAAGAGAGGAAATTAGGGTACCTGCTATTAAGGCAGCATGGGGGGTGGCTGGAGGGGGTGGGGTACATTGGTGGTGGAAATGGGGCACTGGTGGAGGGATGGGTGCTGGTATACTGTATTACCAAGAACCAATTATGAACACCTTTGTAATTGTATGTTTCACTGTGGTATAATAAAAATTTTAAAAAAAAGTACACTGATTTCCCTGTTCCTTATAAATTATATTTACATGTTCTTTTAATCATATTAATAAGTATTAAATTATTTTTCTACTAAATGTTTACCAATTTGTTACATAAATAATGTACAAACACTATCTTAAAGCACATGAAATATGAACATCTAATGACACTATATTAACCACGCTAAAAAAACTTAAGATATATTTTGAGTATTTTTTTTTGAGACTGTTACTATTTTTGTCAAACGGAAGTTTTGTTTTTGAGGGCAGTAGTGGAAGAAAAATCTTTGCAGAAATTTATTATAAACACAACCTTATGGATGCAATCTGTAGTACCAGAAATGAGAAAACAGGACAACTATTTTGTTAAGAATACACATAAATTGCTATCTGGATTTTCCAGATAACACTGACATTGTGAAATCTGCATTCAGAATTACTAAGATCTTAGTGCACTACTCAAATGTTTAAAGATGATCCTCATTTTCAAAGACTGTCTACCCAAGTTATAACTTTATCCAGAAATTCTATCATCTAAACATTCCAGAGACTTTGAAATGGAAATTTTCTCCATAAAGCAATATTTTTTTAGGAGGAGATCAAAAAATTTGTGGAAAGAATGTCCTTTACAAATCTTAATAAAAGTGAATAAAACATTGGATTGAAATTTCCCAGATATTTGATATTGAAGTCAAATCATATTTTGCCTATATATTTTACTGAAATGATCATATCAGAATGCAATCTTAATCTCATGATTTTTAAAATAATTATATCTAAAATGAAAGTTTATTAATGGATGAACAAAGTATATCTGAAACAATTATAATCTCTATATAGTCTTGCATGTGTAAAGTGTATGGTAGAGGAAAGCTATATATGATGATTAGTGAATATAGTGTCAGGTCATTTTAATATAAAATACAAACAATTTAATAATAATTTTATTTTAAAATAATAATCATTTGATATGTAATGTCCCCATTTGTGCTTTCAAGAGCACACACACATGCACATAGGCACCCATTTATTCACATACAAATGTACATGCACATCACCCAGGTGTACACATATAAATATACACACACATGCCCTCTAACTCTGCCACATTCACCTATGATCTAGAGGGTAAGATTTCATCAGGCTATGGAATCAAACCCAACTTTACTTTCACATATGAGGCTTTTGTTCTGACGTGTGCATGTTCTCCTTCCAACCTTGTTGGATTATTTTATTCCATTTTTATAGGATGGCTTTGACTCTGCACTAAACCATGCTACTAACACGTTACTTAATCTAACTGGCACATTGTAAAATTTTACACATGCGCTCATCCAGATAATTACACAATTAATTTTCACTTAGTTCAGCTGAAACGGGGATAATGAAATTTCCACTGGTGTACTGTTACTTCCAGGGGCCAAGGGTCAGTTTCCTGTTTGGATAAGGGTAAGTTTAAAGAGGATTTCTGACAGTCTCCTTACTTCAACTAGCTCTAAAAAACATTGCAATGGAATTTCAATTTACAACTCAGTTCAATGAAAGGAGCAGATGTTGGGAGTGTGCCACCACCACTGGGGACCCTCCTTCCTCCACACAGGTGTGTGGAGGAAACTCTCAAGCTCTGTAGAGACATGTCCCTTCTACCTACCTTTCATTTGGGAGTGAGAAAGTGACAAACACTTGGAATTCATTTTTCCCTCAAGATTCAGACATCTGTTGTACTGTGGTATGAAAGCAATGGTCTCAGTTCCCATTGCTGTTAATTCTAATGGGAAAGAATACGCTTGATTAAATTATTCTTTACTGTTGAGGCTGATCTGTCCCTAAATACAGAGGAAATTTCCATTCTTAAGACTTTCTTTAGAGCACAAGAGTGGCTTAAGATCTATGTTTTACTGGTGGTAAAAACAAATAAACCTTACTTTGAAATCAATATAAATTATGACTCTTAGCCACTTTTTACGTTTTCTTATTTTGCCAACATTACAATGGTCAAATGTTTTATTCATCATACTAGGTGATAACTTTAAAATCATCATTATATATTTTGATGCCAATTCCTATAAAAATGAAGAGGTGAGTATTGTTTTTTTTTTAAATTATCCAATGGCTTGAACATTGGCAAGTGAAGAAGCTGTAATGCATACCTAGCTATATGTAAAAGAAAACTGTTTAAAGAACTACAGAAATTGCAGTCCATTGCTATTAATAGCCACATATTTTTGTGACTGCATTTAAAAAATTCAGGTTTAAATTCAAGAGAGAATATTTATATAGTAGCATATTATTTTAATATTTTCCAAAGAAATCATTTCAGCTTCTCAAAGAAGTGATTTTTTCATAGATTTTAAAGAAATTGGGTGAAAATAATTGCCAACACACTTTTACAAAAGCAAATACAAGCATATGCATATTTCTCTTTTAAATTCAAGAGAATAAGCTGGACTCTGCTCTTCTTCCAAAACACCTTTTGTTCTTTGTAATGACTATTTCTTTTTATCTGGTATCTTCATGCTTCTGAGAGCTCATGGTGAATTTTCACTCTTTTCATGCATTTGTATAAATCTACTTCTATAATAAAGTCCACCTTGGTTATGCTAACTTGAAATTGCAACTCATTGTCCTATTGCCTTTGTTTTCCAAGTTGGCTAGAGTGCTTCCTTGATATCTTATGCTGGTACATTTTTCTTTCTTATAATAGTTATTACATTGAAGCATAATGTAATAATTATACGTATGATGGAAATACAGATCATTTGAGGCTCTAAGTCCAACGAGTGATCATCTCAAGAGCATAACATTTTACTCTGAGATAACTAAATTTCTTGGTTAACAGAACACAACACTTACCTTTATCTTGAGTCAGACTACTTTGAATTTACAGTTTTTAATTTTCATAGTTTTTTCAAGCTTCCAGAGGGGTGATTTGCATCTTTATAGTACATTTTTATGCAATAAAAGATAATATGGATATATTCTTCTAGACTTGAGAAGCTAATTTAGATTAAATTAAAATATTAAGCATAAAATACACCTTTATGAAAACTATCATGAATTTTTAAATATACTTATTGTCAATAAGAGTGACACATTTCTTAAAACTAGGTTATAATCTTGTCATGGGGTAAGAAAAGCTTTTGCCTTGAGTGAATTTGAAGCAGTCATTAGAATTGTATAATACTTGGCTACTGCTAAATAGGTCACATCTCAGATGTGATCAAGGTTACTGAAAAGACAGCTACTGAAAGATGGGTGACTCTAACTTAGGTTGATGAGAAGATCTTAGTTCTTGTGAATGATCAGCAAACAATTGATTATAATCATCATCATCATTCACACACGTTTCATAGTGATAAAGCAAGCAAGTTTATTCAAGCAAAGAGCACTTCAGAGCGAACAGGAGTAGTCAACCAAAAGAGTTGTAGGCAAACTTTAAGCACAGGACACTCTGAAGAGGAGAAGTGAGTGTGCTGACCATGTGAACTGTAGTCAACCCTAATATGCCTAAAAAATAAATGTTTTATACTATAGCTCCAGGCTAAATCAAATGTCAATGCCAAATTGGGGTGAGATTTTGGGTGGCACCTAATGTATGATTTACAGACACAGACATCTCTGTATGTGATTAAACATATAAGCTCACCAACAGATCAAATCCTTAATAATAATTGTACATAATCAAATTTTAATAAGGTAGATAAACTGATGACATCCTATAAGGTAAAAGCCCCAGTTGTTCTATGTCTTTGATTTGCATCCTATCAGGTATTTCTAACATAACAGTATCTCTATTGGGCCCTGTGGATATCCCTACTTCCTTCACCTTGCCTTGCCCTTCTGTTTCTATCTCACTGATTCTCTCTAAAATCAATACTTAACTAGCTATATAACTGCATCATATTAGTTTGAATTAAAGTTAAAGAAAAAAAATAGATAAATAGATAGCTCTGTTGTTCCATCTTCCACCATCATATCATTCTAGAATGGCTCTTATTTCATGGTAGTGCTACCTCTGTGGAAAAGTTCAGGCCAAACAAGTTTAGTCAACTCCAAAATGAGGATGTACTCTAGAGATCAATAAAATAAATTTCCCAAACAGTAATTCTTAGCACTTATGTTATACTTTCTGGCTCTTCTTCCCTTCTACCAGCTAGCTACTCCTTGTGAGAGTAGCAAATCTTTCTTGCAAGTCTCCTTGCAAGTCCTTCTTGACTTGCAAATAAACTCAACTGTATCCACCTCATATGTGTTCTAGATCTAAAACATTGCCAGACTCTTGGGAAAATTCTGTCTAAAAATTTTTCACCGGTGTGACACGTTTTTCTCAGTGTCCTGAGATCCGATTCTTCCTTTCTCTATCCTTCAAATTCATTCATTTAATAATTTGAGATCACACATTCTGTACTGTTAGCCAATGTTCTTAGGGAATTTAGACAAGGCAAAAAATATCATACATAGATTAATAGTGTTTTAGGGTCTCTGGTCTTTATATATCACTGAAAACTGGTTGATGGATTTGTATTTCCCTATGGCCTTATCTGTCACTTCTTAATAGAATCACTACATTGCTTCCACATGTTTGGTTATTATACTTCCTCCATTTCATTTTGGCCTTTATCCATGCTGCTCTATGACTGAGTATCTTGGAAGAATCTAGTGACTTTTCAATGGAAAGTTTGACACATCCATTGAAAATTACTATGCTGTACAATAAATTTATTTCCATTTGAAATTATATCCTTTCTACTAATCAAAATAAAGTCACTTATGAACATCTATTTTTCTAGCACTCACCCTCCACATCCCATCTTCTAAATTTAGACCAATTTAGTCAAGTTGCTCATTTTAACCAGAAGTTAAAATCAGTAGTTTTCAAGCCACGCAGTGCCTGGTAATGTCACAGGCATCAGGTATACTGCCATATAAGCCTCTAAAATCAAGCTGCAACAGCATCATACTGGCTCTTCTCCCACATGCACACCCAACTCCAAATTCCTGTCTATCTGGAATTTCAGAATGTAAACTTATTTGGAAATTGAAATACATTGTGTTTAGAGGATCTTAAGTCCACGAGCACTCCTATATGAGACAAAAAGGTTGGGAGATTCGCAGATATAGAGAAGTGTGTGACTATGGAAGCAGAGATTGTGGCGATTAAGCCATGTAAAATCAAGATTTGTCTACAACCACCAAAAAGCTTTAAAAAGAGACTTGACACTTTCTCCCTGAAAACTACTAGAAAGAACAAAATACCTTGATAGCTCGGTTTTGAATTCTGATCTCCAGAACTCAGAATGTAAATATCTTTTGTTTCCAATCATCATCAAAGTTTGTGGTAATTTGCTATGGCGACCATAGTAATTGAATACTTTTTATTTTGGTAAAACCATGATTTTCTTTTAATTCTAAGACAAAAATCAGGATGGTAGTCATCTTCACATGGTAGTGGGGAGGGATTTTGAAGAAATGGAACAAATGAGGATGAGTCTGGGAGGGCAAACTGTAAACCTCAAGCACACTGATGTTTTCTTATCTCATTTTCTTCCTTCCTGTATTTGATCAACACACTGTTTCTCTTCTCACTGTATTTTCACTCTGCTGAGTTTCTAGAATATTACTGCTGTAGCTGAAATCATGTTTTGGAATATGGGTGAACTGGAATCTAAAGAGGAATGAGAGAATAGATATTAAAAAGATAAAGGGAGACATGAGAGCTTTGAAATCCATTGTTGTGTGAAAGCAGAAATCACTAGCTTATTTTTAATTTAATAATTGTATTGCTATGGTTTGAAAGCAAGATCACATTAACCTAACTTTTATTAAAGTGTATTTTAATTTTTTACTTTGTTGTTGTTAAGGCTGTTGGCTTTATAATTCAAATTCTGGCAGAGATATATTTGTATAGGAAAAATGAAGAATTCATAGGTTTCAATATTACTGGGATTTTACTGGGATCTTAAAACATATTCCAGATAAGAGAAACTACTATAAAATGTACAAAAACAATTTTAAAATAGTAAAAAACCACATACATAATAATTTTGGTCTTTTAGCATAATGCTATGCTAGAAACATCAAGGGTGAGATATTACAAATATTTCAAGGAAAAGTGTTTTTTATTGAAATATTTTCATTTTATTAGGAAAGTAAGTTTCCCCTAGAAATCAGATAATATGTTATCTGGTTATTATTAATGATAAGATGGTCATTGACAAGATAATATATAAAGACTTCACCTATAACTATGTCAAATATTAACTGACTTAGTGATCTTTGGCAATTGATTCATCTTTTCTTAATATGGAAAATAAAATATACATATCAATCATTTGCTCTTCTGTCTTTGAGGTCTTCTTTTATTGCTTCTCTGCACTGTTTAGCAAGCTTGGACATTAGGTTTTGGTCTCCTGAGGCTCGCACCTTGCCACACTGGCAAATGAGCTCGAGAGTTTCAGAAGACAGGCATCCTTTTGTGTCTTTCTCTCGGCATTCTTCGCACAATCATGGAGGTGCTGAACCAGTCGGTTGTATTCTTCATCCATGTCGTGAATGATGGTATCTTCCCATGTTGCTGCAAGGTGCCAAAGAGTTCCCAGTTGGTGGTCGTTCTGGAAGTTCTCTTCTTAAACTTTGCAGCCTTTACTCCCGCTGCGGGAAATAGAATTTTTGCACGAAGGAGACGGTGGTCTGATCCTGTTTGGAATTTGGGGATGACAGCAACATTGGCCAGACAAAACTGTCGATTGAAGATGATGTGGTCAATTTCAACTGTCTGCCAGGAGATTCCCATATCCAACGTTTCGCTTCAGTCTTCTGGAACTGTGAGTTCCCATGAATGATCTTGGTGGACATGATGAACTCAGATAGTCTCTCACCCTGTTCATTCCATTCTAGGCCATGGGTCCCGATGTGGAATTTTTCAGCCGATCTTCTCGGTCCTATCTTGGCATTAAAATCACCGACTATGACCTTGTAGAAGGTGTGATCTTTTTATAGAACTCCTCCAGTTCCATGTAGAATTTCTCAATTTCATCTTCTTTGTATGTGTATGTTGCTAAACGGTGCAGAGAAGCGATAAAAGAACTCAAAGACAGAAGAGCAGAAATACTGCAAGATGCAGCAGAAGACGGGAAAAGCATTCGCAACGCCCACCTGTCCTTCGCCAACTATAAGACCAAGATGACTGCCCTCCAATGCCCTGATAGATCTATCACATCTTCCAGAAAGGCAATGGAGAAGATTATCCATGACTTCTACTCAGATCTCTTTGATAGCCGCGTCTGCCTGCCCACATACCAAATTCCACAGGATGGATATGTCATTTCCAACATTCTCCATTCTGAAATTCGACATGCCATTTCGTTGGTAAAGAAGGGAACAGCATCAGGCCCAGACAAAGTCAGACCCGAACACCTGAAGAATCAGCCATCGGTACTCATCAATACACTAGCTCGGCTCTTGACACTGCTACCTGCCCGAATGCAAGGTACCCTCCCAATGGAAAACCAGCAGGACAGTTCTACTGTTCAAGAAGGGAGACATTCACGACATCGGCAACCATCGCCCCATCTGCCTGTTGTCCGTCATCTACAAGCTGTTTACATGAGTCATCCTGAACAGCATTGGCAGAACACTAGATGAAGGACAACCATGCAAGCAAGCTGGATTCCGGAAAGGATTCAGCACAATCGACCATATCCACACAGTAACCAAGCTCAGCCAGGAGTAACCCCTGAGCATTGCCGGGTGTGAACCCCCCAAAAAAAAAAAAAAAAGCCTTTGATTCTGTGGAGACTGAAACAGTCATCGAAGCCCTAGCCAAACAGGGTGTTCAAACCCAATACATCAAGATCCTTCGTCAGCTGTATTACAGATTCACCACCAGGATCTCACCATTCTACAAAGAAGTGACCATTGATGTCAAAAGATGGGTTCAACAGGGTGATACCATTTCACCATAACTCTTCAGCGCCACCCTAGAGAACATCTTGCAACAATTAGAATGGGAAGGAATGGGAGTGAAGATAGATGGTCGACAACTACGCCACCTCCGCTTCGCTGATGACATCGTTCTAATAACACCAAACATTAGCCAAGCGGCACAAATGCTGGCTGACTTCGACCAAGAATGTGGAAAGAAAGGTCTACAGCTGAATCTGAAGAAAACTATGTTTATGGAAAATGAACTAGTTCCAGAGGCCCATTCACTCTCAATGGAACAAACATCTCTGAATGCAGCAGTTATGTGTACCTAGGTCGAGAAATCAACATGATGAACGACCTAAAATCTGAGCTGCGCAGGAGGAAGAGAGCGGCATGGAATGCCTTCAAAGGTATTGAAGAAATAACTAAAAGGACAAAGAATCTCCAGCTCCGGGAACATCTCTTTGACTCCACCGTTCCATCTGCATTAACATATGCCTCAGAGACCTGGGCCCTACGAAAGCAGGATGAGAATGCTGTTCGGGTCTCCCAGAGAGGAATCGAAGGAGCTATGCTTGGAATATCACACCTCACTCAAGTGAGAGAAGGAATCGGAGTTCTGACCTCCATCACTATTCCAGAATCAGGGATGCTGTCTCGTTTGCCAAGGCATCAAAAATCAGATGGACTGGACATATAATGCCGTTTGGAGATGACTGCTGGACTAGAGCTGTTACCAACTGGATCCCACGGGATGTCAAAAGATCATGTGGCCGCCCACCCACAAGACGGTCAGACTTCCTTGTCAAGACCCTGAAGGAATGGTTTGAGGCTCTTCATATTCCTGAATCAACCAGATGCCATTGGGCTGCATTGGCACGTGATAGGGTCCAATGGAAATGTTACTGGCGCCCGCTTGAGCAAATTGATGAATAACGGGATTCAAGTGATCAGTCATTTGGCATAGTTCATGTGATAATATGAAAGCAGTTCTCAATTAAAATATAAATAAACGGAACTAGATTTGCTTTACACTTCAAAGTTAAGTGATTCTATGTGACTTCACTTCCCTAAAGTCTCTTGGGATTTACAAGTGTCTGCTGCTTTTCTTCCTAGAGAACACAGCATTTTCTAGGAATCTGTGTGGGGGTCTTTTCAAGTGTCTTGATTACCGCTACCTTGACAAGAGACCCTTCATTTGTTGGTCCTGCATGTAACCAATGTGTATGTTTGATCCTGTATATATCTGGTGATACTCTTGTTTGTCTCTGGTTTGTATTGCTACAAATGAAGCCTTTTTCTCAAGGGTTCATTTTTTGCTTTTTAACATAATAAAAATAAGCTAATGCAACATTGTATTCTTCTAACCCCGTATTGTTATCAGCTTTGTAATGGCTATTGATGTTTTATTTTATCTTTAAAAGCAAAGCATCTTCGTGTCTTCTTTTTATGTTTGTTTTTTGGTTTGGGGGCTACAGCCTGAGGTGTTCAGAGCTGCTCCCGCCTTTATGCTCAGGGCTTTCTGAGGGTTCATTTGGCCTAGATTTTAATAAATGAACACTTGAAACTTAGGATGGGCTTTAATTAGTGGGCTTTTAAAAATATTTTTAAGAATTTGCAACTAATGCTTAAATAAATGTCTGAAAGCCAATGCAAATATTATCTTTAATAAATTATAAAAATTGGAGGAGAAAAATCTGATTTCTATTTATAACTTAAGTCTACACATTTTTAAATAGGACTGTATAAATGCCCAAATTATCTTTTAACATTTAACTAATTTTGTCAAGTCTTCTTCAGTATGATTGCCCAGTAATGCACTTTGTATGTCTTAGTAACACCTCCAAGAAACTAGTGTGCTTGCTCTTTAACAGGACTTCATAATAACCTTTTCCATTTTATCCTACAAAAAAGGAGGCCTTTCACATTTGAAAAATTGCTTTTTGCTGCTTCTACACTCAGCAAATTAATTTGGCTTTTATAATGAGGTGGAATGTTTCAAATCTAAATTAACACCTTGACTTTACTTTCTGAGAAGAGCTACTCATTACTCTCTAGAACTTAATGACTGTGCTATTCTATGAACCAACATAGTTTAATGTAATCTGACATTTATGACTTCCACATAACATCAACTGCTAAAAGTTTGAAAAAGGTTTCTATTCAGAAAAAAACTCAAACTAATAAGCATGCACCCAATATTAAAATCGGGTCAGAGATCCTTTTCACTTTCATTACATATAATTTATGCTACTTGAATGTAGTTTAATAAGGTCGTAAAAATGCCAGTTGTGGTATCTCATAATACTTTTTATAAACTGGTTTTACAGTGTCTCCTTTTGTTCTAGAGTTCAAAGTGACAATTGAAAGGCACAGGTTGCATAAGAATTCTCCAGATTTTTTTTCTAAAATGAAAACATGAACTTATACATGTATGTACATATATTTTAATGTATAGAATATTTACATAGAGATTAAAATATGCCATTTTCTTAAATTAATTTATAAAGTTGAAAACTTTTAGAAAATCTGTATAATTTACTAAAACACATCTCTTACTTTCAGGTGGATATAAGACAATATTTTTCACTTATAGGGATAAAAAAAAGGCAGGATTGGGGTAAAGCTATTTTTTCAGTTAGTTTATATAGTAAGTCCGTTTATCTGGCTCATTTCTTTAGTTGAAGATGAAATAAAAATTTCCCAATACTTATTCCTCACTTGGTCAACATCGAACAATATTCCGAGGCACTCGTACAATGGTGGCATTGTACTCTCTCCATTACTTCATTTGCTGACCACTGCTTAACTTCCTGGCTGAGGTAAATAGGGCTTTGCAAGCACTTCCCTTAACTCATTTCAGAGGAGATAAATTAAATAATGATTGCAACGTAATATTGTGATAGTGCTAAAATATTTCCTTCAAGTTTCAACTTTGAGCACAAGTTTCCAATAATATGTAATTTTTCATTTGCCAGCTCAAACTTTTCGTTTTATTAAATTCTACAGCTGCACCAAGTATTTATGTAGTTGGTGGCCAATCTTGATATATTACAATATTATGGAGCTAAGGCTTTTATTTAAGAATATAAAAACATTTTGAAAATCACTATTGAATCAATCATGGATACTTAACACAATTTGCTTCTACACTAATAGAAGTAAAGGAAAAGAAAATGCTTTGTCTTGGAGCCAACATAAAATTGGTATTCATACAGCTTGTTCCATATTTGTAAGATCATCATAAATTTATTTCTGCTATCAATCGTTCCGTAACTCCACTGTAATTGGTTCCTATTTAGTGTTCAACCACTCTAAAACCTTATTAAATTGATTCTTGGTAAACATGGAGATACTCCTGAATAACTTAGTTTTGAGAAAATATATTTTATTCATTGAAATATTTTATTATGGGTTAAGTAATATGGTTACAATACTGTTGAGGTTTATGATATTGGTGCACAAGGTTACTGTACCCCCTAACCACCAAAGTGCCCATGATTCACCACTGTCCTTCCATCTCCTCTATCCAGTCTTTAGTTCTTCCTCCTTTCCCCCCCTATAAGCTAATCAAATTTGAAAGTATTATCATTGTTTAATACTATTATATTGTTTTGTCTATATTCCACAGATGGTGTGAGATTGTCTGGTATTTCTCTTTGTGGCTGTGACTTGTTTTGCTTAACATGGTACCACCAGTTCCATTCATGTCTCAGCAAATTGCCAAATTTCATCTTTTCTTATATCTGCATAATAATCCATTATGTGTTTATTTTATATATATATATATATATACAGAAACTTTGTATCCTTTAATTTATAATTAAGAAATTTGGGGAGCTGGAGCGATAGCCCAGCGGGTAGGGCGTTGCCTTGCATGCTGTCAGCCCAAGCTGGTCCGGGTTTGATGCCCGGCATCCCATATGGTCCCCGAGTACCGCCAGGAGTAATTCCTGAGTGCAGAGCCAGGAGAAACCCCTGAGCATTGCTGGGTGTGACCCAAAAAAAAAAAAAAAAAGAAAAGAAATTTGGGTTGTTTCCTTATCATGGTTATTGTTATAAGTTCAGTGAACACAGCTCTGCTGATATCTTTTTAAATTAATGCTTTTCTCTCTAAGAGGTAGATTCCCGGAGATACTATGGTATCTGCTAATGACAGTATTGCACAGTATTTATATTGTTTTCTGTGCTTGTTGAATTTTTATGTTTTGTGCTACACCTGGAAGTTCTCAGGGCTTACTCGTGACTTTGCTTTCAGGACTTACCCCTGGTGGGCTTGGCTGACCATATGGAGTGCTGGGAATCGAACTCAGTTCAACTGTGTGCAAGGCAAGTTCCTTTCTCACTGTGTTATTGCTCCAGCCAATTTTCATTGCTTTTTATTAGGGGAAGAAACAAAGGTTTCTTTCAGAGTTGACTTCAGCTCGATTTTTTGTATTTATTTTGTGACCATTTAAGCTGGTGGAGTTTCCCAAGCATAAAATGGTAATAATTATAGCATTGTCTAAGTTAAGATCAAAAGATTTATATTAAACTAGAGTTTTTATTAAAGATTCAAACCTGATCTTTCCCCTTTAAGTTTCATCAGTAAATGCTTGATATGAGATCCTTCTACTGAGAGTACACCACCTACACGGCAGAGCCTGGAAAGTTACCCGTGTTTAATTTGTCATGCCAAAAACTAGTAACAATTATGGACCTCAATTCCATGACCTGAAGAATGGTTTGAGGCTCTTCCTGTCCCTGGAGCAAGCAGATGCCCTTGGGCTACACTTGCTTGTGACAGGACATATAGAGATGTTACTGGTGGCCACTTGAGCAAATCGATGAACAATGGGAAGACAGTGATACAGGCAGACAGACAGATGACAGACAGTGAGTTCTTATCAGGAGTTTTTTTCACTCTGAAGAATATAGGCACTAGAGAAAAGAAAGATGGCCTAAATCCCACTGGATGCCACTGATTCTTGAGTTTTTTGTTGTTGTTGTAGTTGTTTTTTTGGGGGCCTATATCTGGTGATGCTCAGAATTTATTCTTGTCTCTGCACTTAAGTCCTCCATGCATATGCACTCAAGACCATATGCAGATGGGATGCCAGTAATCAAATCTGTGTTGGCTGAGTTCAAGACAAGTACCATACCCACTGTACTTACTATCTTTCTAGTCCTTGATCAAGTTTTAATCATCATATTGTCATGAAATGAAAGCTGCCATTATTACCACCATAATGAGTTACCAGGCATCATTCTTTGAATGGTCTTCAAATGGTTATGGGAGGGACATTATTATTATTTTTGAATTTTTTAAATTAAAAATTTTTACCACCATAGACATACAATTACAAAGATGTTCATGTTTGTGTTTTATTTATACAGTGTTCCAGCACCCACACCTCCACCAGTGCACATTTCCCACCACCAATGTCCCCTGATTCCCTCCTCCCTCCCCAGGCCTGGCTCTATGGCAGGTTCTTTATCTCTCGCTCTCTCTCCATCCATCCATCCATCCATCCATCCATCCATCCATCCATCCATCCATCCATCCATCCATCCATCCATCCATCCGTCCATCCGTCCGTCCGTCCATTCATTCGTCCATCCATCCATCCATCCACCCGTCCATCCGTCCGTCCTTCTGTTCGTCCATCCATCCGCTCGTCCTGTCCGTCTGTTGTCTGTCTGTCTGTCTATCTGTCTGTCTGTCTATCTGTCTGTCTGTCTGTCTGTCTGTCTATCTATCTATCTATCTATCTATCTATCTTCCTTCTTTTACACATTGTGGCTTGCAATACATGCATTTACTTGCTTTTTTTTTTTTTTTTTTTTGGGTCACACCAGCGATGCTCAGGGGGTACTTCTGGCTCTGCACTCAGGAATTACTCCTGGCGGTTCTCAAGAGACCATATGGGATGCCGGGATCGAACCCGGGCCGGAACAGGCCGGCCGTGTGTACCCACTGGGCTATCTCTCCAGCCCCGCAATACATGCATTTAGAGGTCATCATGTATATCCCTTTGCCTATACTCTATGCTCATTAGGCTAGTATTATCCCTTCCAACAATTATTAGCACATTGTTCCCTTCTCTGTCTTACCTAACCTCTGAGTCCCACACAATTGTGGTAGATTCCATCCACTAACAAGACCTCCTGATCCATGTTTTGCCTGACCTTGGATATTGGTATCATACTACTGTTTTTTTAATCCTGCAAATAAATGCAGTCATTTTATATTTGTCCTTTTCTGGGAGGGACATTAATAAGGTGCAATCACAGCAGCATTACTAGAGGTCCTCTGCCACATTGTTTTCAGCTTTTTGAAAAATAAAATCAGGTATAACACTCAGACAGGAAAATTCACCAAGTGTGTCTAGGGAGAAATAAATGGGAGTAAATATTACAAATATCATTTGGGCAGGATTATAGTAAAGCTAAATCTTTAGTCCAGGCAAGTACTTAGATACTTACTTTGCATTGCAATAACTCAACAAGAAGAAACTTATGTGATAAGTGAGCAGGGAAATGGCCCCTCACTGATTTCAAGTAGGCCTTGGAACTTGTGACAATTCCATTTAAGTCTTTCATTCTGAAGACATAGTGTTTAATATGAAAACTATCTGAAAATCCGTATTAGTGATTTCCTAAGGTCACCCTCAAGGGAATTGCTTGTTGGGTCTTCAAAGCTTCAGTTTTGTAGTAGGATGGAATATTCTTCAGGTACTTTTGTGAAGATGCATTAACAGTTTATGCAACACACAAAAAATTGGAATTCTGGACATCCTTACACCCAAAAAGTAATATGTTAACACAAAAGGTTTTCTTTTGTTTTCCAAGTGCTTCTCAAGAGGATCAGGAGCCCCACCAGTGATTTTGGGCCAGTCATACAGGTAACTCAATGCTAGGGCCTGAAAATGAGATGCTGTACAGCACTGGGATATTTGTTTAGTGATGCTTGGGGCCTCCAGGAACGTAGCCAGTAATGCTCAGGGAACAATGTGATGCTCCAACCATTTTTTTCTGGAAAAACCACCAAATTTATTATAGTAATCAGAAACTTAAAAATCAGTTTCTTCCCTATGCACCACACAGAACTATTTTTGCTCTGTTTGACAGTTTCCCTTTGTACCAACCCCAAAACCAAGAGAAACAATGCATTTGAAATATTATATAGGAACTGCATTACTGAAAATTTAACCCATTAAAAGTTTAGAGGGTAGTGCCAGTTCAATATCTCTGAATTTAGAATAGAACAAGAATCAATTTATAGTTTTTATTTCTACTTATTTTAAAAAAGTAGGATATTCCACTGAATGCTGAGATAATGTATGCAAGTCATTCAGTAAAGAAACTGATATAGAATAGATTTTTTTAAAACAAATTTTACCCTCTATAAGCTCTGCTATGTTTGGGAACCAAAATAGTACATATTTGCAACATGGTTATGAGAAGACACTGCTTTTTCAGCAGTCCTAATTTCCTCATTATACAAAATTCTCTTTTTGATTCATCACATAATTTATTAGGAATGTATTTACTTATCCTGTTTTTTTCAACTGATCCAAAAAATTCCTCAGATAACTTTAAAATCTAAAATAATGATAGGGCCGGAGCGATAGCCCAGCAGGTAGGGTGTTTGCCTTGCACGCGGTTGGCCCATGCCGCCGGGTTCGATCCCCGGCATCCCATATGGTCCCCAAGCACCGCCAGGAGTAAGTCCTGAGTGCAGAGCCCGGAGAAACCCCTGAACATTGCCAGGTGTGACCCAAAAAAGCAAAATAAAATAAAATAAAATGATGATAAAGGGTTTTATGTCACAATGTTAGAGATAGTTTTTATTGTTTCTAATAATTGAAGGGCAATAAGAATGTTTTCAGTTATTAAAGATGGGATTAAAACTTGTGACAATGTGAAAATTAAAAAAAGGAAAAATTGTTAAAAAGCAGCCCAGGAGGAAGGATGTAGATCCTTTACTCAGACAGCAGTAATGTGCCTGCATGTCTGACTTGGGCTTCTAACATCAATACCACATATAGTCTCTTGAGTCCCACTAGCAGTGGTCCATCAGTTTATAGCAGTAGTAAGCCCTAACCACACCGAGTATGGCCCAAACACTCCTCCCTCCAAAAAAATTTAATGAGAGAAAAACGATGTAGACAATTAGTATACTGACATAAAATTCATTCTTTATCACATCAGATGAGTTTATATAAATCTCAACAAGATAAACTAACATAGACATAAAAAAGGCATTATCTAAAATATCTGGGATAAAATTAGAAAAAGAGACCTAAATACATTCTAAAAGGCATAGATTTCTTAGTGAATGTTCCTCTCTTTGTGGAGAGAGAAGGAGGAAGATAGAGAGAGAGAAAGAGAGAGAGATGATTTACAAGAAGAAACGAGGCATCCTTAATTACAGTCAATGCTAAAGCCCAAACTTGCTTCTGAGGTCTATTAGCTATTCTAGTTCATATCAGCTCCCCAAATGCATGCAGCCACACTTGTGGCATCAGCTGATGCCACAAAAAAAGCATCACCCAACACAGAATACCACTTTACCTTTCCCACAGAAAGGGAGATATTTTGTTTGTTTGCTTTAAGCTAACAAGTTTTGAT
Source organism: Cryptotis parvus (assembly GCA_021461705.1). NCBI lineage: Eukaryota > Metazoa > Chordata > Mammalia > Eulipotyphla > Soricidae > Cryptotis > Cryptotis parvus. Next base: position 70,478 of record JAJIBD010026901.1, read on the forward strand.
GTGATTCATTTTACAAGAGTGAAAATACTTTACTGATAGAATCATAAAATGAAAGATAGTAAAAATTCAAATTAGAACTTTGTAAATTGTGTATCCTTGAACATGCAACCCTAGCAATGTCATGAATTATTAATTCACGTCTTTCACCATAAATATATTTTCCAGAGGTATATTTATTTGATTTTATTTAATTATACTGGCATCTCAACATGACTGAAGCAACAGTCTTAATTCCCACATTTTCTTGCAATAATTTCTCATGACTTCCAGATTACCAACCAGAAACTCCTTCAAAGGTAGGTCTTATTCTCTTCAGTTAAGTCAACACACACACACACACACACACACACACACACACACACACAGAGCAAGTATTTTCCATCATTGATCCACCACTGGCAATACAAATAATTGAACTGAATAGACAATTGTGCTTTAGCCCCAACACATGACTCAGTGTAGGTAATACAAAAGATATGTCACTGACATTTATCCAAAACAATAAAACTTTCACTATCCCTTGAAATCTCTCAAACTTCTCATATTTTTAATGATTAAAAGGCAAAAACTATAAAAAGCAGGCATTTGACGGCTGAAGCCTGCAAATTCTTGAAAAAAATGTATTTATCCTTGAAAATAAATTAATGTTTATAAACTTCTGTATTAAGGTCTTTGTGAATCATACCACAGACAATACTTATCAGCCCTGGGCCTCTTATCAGCAGAGCTTGGGAGTACATTAGCACAGAAGTGGCAAAGTGAGCTTCTATATTGCTTCAGTATTATGTTTATCCTGAGTCATTGTGTGTTTGGGCATGGCTTCCCTTGGCTAAGTCTCGACCTGTTCAAGTGAGCCATTAGCTCTGATTATTTACCAACTTAGCAAATGTTGGTGGGATACTGAAGATATTGAAGGATGTCATTTATGTCATTTCCAGAGGAAAGGCTGGGTGATGGTAGGCTCAGACTCACTGGGGCTGCTCTGTGCTATGACTCCTGCCATGACTGTTGCTCCTGGTGATTCTTGGCCAAAGTGCTGGCCTCAGTACTCAGTACATGTTCCTGCCATGACTTATCCCCCTGCCATTACTGTTGCTCCTGGCTATTCTTGGTAACAGTGCTGGTCTCAGTTCTTGGGGGAATATATTTCCTTTTTCAGTTGCTCTGACTGCCAACAGAATGGGCAGGCTAAAGGTGAGAAAGGGAAGTAATGTAGGAACAACAGTCGGACTGTAGTTATACTAGTGATGTGAGAGAGTGGTATAGCTATATTTCCAAAGCGAAATTCAACAACATTGAAAACACGGGATCTAAGCTGCAACCACTAAACTTTGCGATGTGCCTGTTAAGGTGGCAGGTGTGGGGGGCAGTAATGGGTAGGGTGTTGGGGGATGGAGCATGGGGAACACTGATGCAAAGTTCACCTCAGTGAGGAAATTGGCGTTAAAATTCATTGGTTGAATGAATTTGAGATTGGTGGTGAAATATTATATGCCTAAAACTCACTAATCAGTAACTTTCTAAATTATGTTTATTTAATTAATAAAATTATTAAAAATATAAAGTACACAAAGGAAAAATTGAACCTAAATTGGGACCCAAAATAACTAAAATCATAAAGTAATAGAGGAGTTCTGAATAAGAAAAAGATCCTTATGAAGAAATTTCAGATTTCAACTCAAAGTAGTTTGAGATAGTCTTTAAATAAAATTTAAAGGAAAGAAAGATGAATTCATAACTTGACAATTAAGGCCAAAGAGTATATGAACAGCACATAGGGACATGTAAATTTAAGATCACATTCAAAAAATACAATTTTGGAAATAGACTCTAAAAACATAGCTCTATGATGAATAACGCTTGCTATTTTATTTTTAACATTTAAGTAAAAATGAAGATAAAGAATTAGCAGAAAATCCTAATAATACATAAGAGCTTTGATAATAAAATAGTTCAAAATTTGGTAGAAGTAGGAAAAGAAGTTGTTGATTCCAAACACCACCCCCCAAAAAAAAAGAAGAAGAGGGAAATGCTACCTTCCCTTTTAGTGGCATCAAGGAACTAGATCAAGGAATATTAAGGATCCGGACAAGGAACTGAGTTAAGGAACATCAGGGAACAAATGTGTGATTGGGAAGAGTTTTGGGGAACGAAGACTTTGCTGCCAAGGATAGCAGCTCTGAAGTAACTTTTTGTGAACTTCACTATTTATGACTAGCCAAGGTGTTTTTACTTTTTCTCTCTGGGATGTATGCAGTCACATGGAAAACCTCAACTGTATTCTGGAATAAATGACTGAGTGAGATGCCCAAGGCTATGAATTTAATTAGGCTTTCCTTTGGTAAACACCAGGTAAGGCAGGGTGATAAGTTTGAAACTGGCTACTTCCAAAGAGTCTCAGTGGGTTTGAGCTCTAAAGATGGCCTTTAGGTGTGTGGCATTTGACCTGGGAGTATTAATACACAGAAGAATATTGCCTCCAAAATTCCTAAAGGCATTCAAAGAAGTCAATCTGAGAAAGCCATAACTCAAGTGGACTGAATTATGAAATGCTGGATAAGTTAATCACCGACATAGCTTTTTAGTTATTTATTTGCTAATATGGTTTGAGGTAGATTATAAAGTATTTTATTGGTATAATTTTATTTAATTATTAATTTGAGCAAATTTTATTATGTTGAAATTTATATATTTCCTCAAAGAAAGAGGCTCTGGAATAGATATTTTGACAAACCTGTAATTGCAAATATTTTTTTCAGGTTTTCCTCCATACCCAAAAGATCTTTGAGGTTCACAGTGAGTTAACACTAAGCCAGAGAGGTAAGTTGTAAATTACTTAGTTGGCCAAAATCAACTGTAGGTCAGTTATTTCAAACCTTGTTCAATTTTAGTGTTTGTAAAACATCAACACCTTTATTATGCTGTTAGTATTGATGGGAAAAAATACAGTGGAGTCTCTTCTAAAGAGAAAAGGCTTGGGAGGTAGAAAAACCGTCAATAAGCCATCACACAGAGGGTGTTTTAATAAAGTGGGTAGAACAAGACCTTTGAAAGGGAAGTGTTGATTGCAAAGCATGTATAGAGGAATTTTTAAAATAAAGCAGGTCTATGTGGGTAAATGATTAGTGATGTTATTTGAGAAGCAGAAGCTTAAATACTGGCATGAAAAACTTTATTCATGTTAATCTGTTCATCAGTTAGCTCTATTTTGAAGTTGTCACAATCACTGTTTGGATGGGCTCAGAAATTTACACAGGAACGTGCTACTGTGATTTTACCAATAAATTGTGTATTTCACCACGTGCTAATGATTTTTTTTCAAAAGAGAATACATTGTGACCTCAATAAACTTTTATATGTCAAAATAATGAAACAGAACCTTATTTTCTGGTGCCAACTTCCTATAAAATCACTCTTTAAAAATTATTAATCTTACTGTTGCTTGTAGAATTTTATGCAAGCTTCAAAATGAGTCTGGAACTATACATATTTATAATGTGAAAAGACTTGGAATAGAGTCAAGATTTACATACCAAAGTTTGTGAATTTTCTTTTAAAATTATATAAATAGCCTGTTTGCTACCATATGACATAATACAATCACATTTTAGATGACATCAGTAGACTGATATTCCTCCGTTGTTACATATTCCAAAAAATGGACACTTCTATAAGTCTGATGTAGAATATAATAAATATGTGTGTCCTTTGTATCAGGGGCATACTCCTGTTTCTGTGGTCAGGGATCACTCCTGGAAGAGAATGGGAACTCATATTGAGTGCTGGGGATCTAATCTTGGTCATCTGCTTGCAAACAAAGTTCCCTACCTGCTGTACTGTATCTCCAGACTTGCAAAAGTTGTTATGACAGGGGCCGGAGTGATAGTCCAGCAGATAGGGCATTTGCCTTGCACGCTGCCAGCTCATGCTGGCCCAGGCCTCGATCACCGGCATCCCATATGGTCCCCTGAGCACAGCCAGGAGTTATTCCTGAGTGCAGAGCCAGGAGTAACCCCCTGGGCATTGCCAGGTGTGACCCAAAAGCAAAAAAAAAAAAAAAAGTTGTTATGACTTTAAAAATAATGCAAGTTGATTGTACTTAAATACAGTTTCAACTTTACTACATACTTTTGTATACAGTACAATGATTTAAGACTTCAGAGCTAAGAATATTTCAGTTCAAGTCCTAGTTCTAGTGCTAAATTATAGCACTGAAATTATTATTTAGTTTATGTCTTAAGAGAGGTAATGAGCACAGAATCTTATAAATTAGTATTGTGAAATGTCTTATGTGGAGAAATGCTGAGGAGCCCCCACAAAATCCGGGAACATGGTCAGGGATCCCCTTCTATCCCACGGGCTCAGTGGACGTAGAAAAATATAAGAATCTGGCAAAGTTTTAAAATGCTTTACTTAACACAAGTTCTGGCATACAAATCAGCAATAGGAAAAACTCCAAATTTAGGGTTCCTGACCAGCCCTGGCCACATGTAGGCAAAGATGGTGGCCACCACAAGTTAAGACCCTGTAGAGAAGAGATTGTAAAGTTGCGCCAGCAGAAAGGGGGAAAAAGAGAGAGCCCAGAGAGGAAGCAGCCTAGTTTTATATCCCTGCAACACAGACCTCCCACTTCTATGGAAAGCCAGGGTCAAATGCCCTCTGGTAATTTCTCCCAGTACCTCACCTTGGCCCTTTGAGATGTTAATGTTGCGAGCCAAGATCTGCCTTGGAAATGCCTCTGGAGGGTAGTGAGAAGGGAGTTTCTGAGATGAACTGTATCTCAGAATACAAAGGCAAGCATCTGTACCGAAGAATATTCTATAGTCAGTTAAATATTTCTCCAAGTCTTCACAAAAGTCTTGTCTTTTTACTCCATGGTTGTTCTGCCTTTTGAGTTATCAGAGAGCCATGCTTGCTTGTTTGGAAGCAAACAGCATTTCTCTCTGGTCTGTTTACTTAGAGGTCCAATGTGGCCAGGCAAAACCGTAAAATCTAGCTAGTCCCACGATGATTGTGGCAGCATGAGAGAATATTTATACCAGCCAATATAGAATATATGGTCAGATAGACTGTCACATTTAAACTGAACTCCTCCTATCTACAAAGTGACCTGCAGGAGGCAACTCCAGGCCTTATACAGAGGCTCTGAGCAGGTGTACTTCAACAGTCTTAAACAGTGCAGGGCACCAAGCAAATATTGTAAGTTATTATCCTTACATTGAGCTAGAAAGACAAGGAAACCCAGTCCATAGGAGACATTAACTTGGCAGAAAAAAGTAGACTAATAAAATTATATTTAATGATTATGCAAATAATTTAATTAAAACATTTAAAAACTTCATGGATGGACTTTTCTGGACAATCATTTCATGGAAGACAATAGGAGAATGATATTATTAAGAGGAAGAGTAAGTGTCCCCAAAGACTTGGTTTATCACAAAAGCAAGGAAACCATGGTAAATTTTTTTAAAAAAAAAACAAAACTTTTTCATGACCTTGGGAATTAACCACTTGCAAAATCTGAGATTGCATATATTTTTTTTTAAATTTTTGCCATTATGACTTTCTGTTTTAAAATATTTTGGTAGGGGTTAAAAAATACAACATGCCAGCACCAGAATCCCTTCAAAGTGTTAATTTCCTTCCACCATTATGTCAACCCTACTCATCCTCCTCCCCATTGACACCCTATGTCTCACTGCCACAGTAAGCTCACTCCTATAAACCAGTTTAGAGTTTAATCCTCTTGGCCCTTGTTATTCCCTTACTATATCCCACAGGTAAGAGAGATCACTCTCTCTCTCTGTCTCTCTTTCTGCCTCTCTCTCTCTCTCTCTTTCTTTCTCCATTATACCTTTTAGTTGAGGAGGGTGTATTTTTATTTTACATATAAATTCAGGTAAAAGAGAAGGCATTGTAGTATTTGAATGTGCCCTCTTTAACACACTACTTTTCTAATCACTAGCTTGAGTGGAGATTTCAGTGGCTACACACAAAAATATACAGAATTTGTTCAGGAAATTCATTAGATAAATATACAGCAGAAACAGGAAGAGTTGTTATATTAAACTAGAGTTACTATATTGAAATACTTAAATGTCAGTTTTCAGCAAAAATTATAAATGCAAGAAAATTAGAGAAAGTGGTTAAAATGAAAATAAAAGTCAATGAAATCTGTCCCTAAGAAATTCTAGAAGTTAGACTTGAGAGATAAAATTTTAAATTAAGTTTTTTATGCAAGAGAAGTGTTGGGCCCAGACAGTAGGAAGGACAGCACAAGGGACAGGATATGTGGACCGAACCATTGGTGAAGCCCACTTTTTTTTGGCTTTTGGGTCACACCTGGCCATACTCAGGGGTCACTCCTGGCTCTGCCTGCACTCAGGAATTACTTCTGGTGGTGCTTAGGTGCTCGAGTTTTGAGGTGACTACAAGATTATCCCACCTGCACAGCAAAGCCTGGCAAGCTTACAGTGTCATATTTGACATGCCAAATACCAGTAGCAATTATTGACCTCATTTCCATGACTTGAATGGAATGGTTTGAGGCCATTTATGTTTCTGGAGCGGGCAGATGCCCTTGAGTTATCTCACATGTGCCAGGTGAGACATATGCATATTGACATGTGACATATTGAGATGTTACTGGTGCCCGCTTGAGTAATCGATGATCTACAGGAAGTCAAGTGACCAAGTGAAGTGATGTTCAAAAATTAAGGAAAGTAATGTTCAAGGAATAAAAGAAACAAATGAGACAAACATTTCAAAAAATAGTGAATCCAGTAACCAGAAAGAAGTAAAAGCAAATCACATAACATTTTTTGAATAATCCCCGACCCCCCAAACTAAAGAGGATGTGTCCCGCTTGGTTTCCCAGGTAGATCCCAGAGTGTATGCTGGGTCTGTAATCCATAGTCTGAGAGGAGGAAAGAGAAGATAGAGAATGGAAGAAATAAAGAACCTCATGGAGGAGGCTGGAGGGGAGGACCGGCGTGGGGGGGAGAGGGCCGGGCGGTGGGCTGCTACACGTAGACCAAACCATTTTATTGTATATCTTTGTAATTGTAAAATAAAAAAATTTTAAAAAAAAACAAGGAAAGAAAAAATGAACAATAACTTATTCAATTTAGTGGCTTAAAATAAGATTTAAATCAACAGGATGAAATAAGATAAAAATTAAAACCTCAAAAAATGTAAAGATTAATCTGCTGAGATGCTGAAGGTTAAGGGAAATATATGAATGGGTGGGAGAAGCTAAGCTTAATAGTTTTAGTGCATGATTTGCATTCAGGAAAACTGGGTTCAGTACCGACATCAACTGGTTCTAGCACCACTTTGAGCAAACTCCAAGAACTGAGTTGAGACTAGCCCCTGAACTCTGCTGATTGTGTTCCAAACTCCATCCCTGTCAAAAAGAATATGAATAGAGACATAGAACACAATCCTGTGAAACATTAGCAAGTATACCAAAAACCAGCAAGAAATAATGAGCGTAAAGAATGTATCAAGAAATAATAAAAGGCTTCAAGTTTGGGCAATACACTTATGAAACTTTAAAACTTGAAAAGAGGAAACTCAGATATTCATTCATTCATAGCAAAGCATAATTAAATTGTCAAAATATGTTGACAAGGAAACAGACTTGAACAGCAAAAGGAAGTAACTCATCACAAACATGGTACTCTCAGTAAGATAAATGGATTTTTTTGTTTGTTTGACTTTGGTCCATACATGATAGTGGTAGGGCTACTCTTAGCATATGGCTTGGGACTTATTCCTGGTGGTGCTTAGGGACCATGTGATGCTTGAATTCAATTTAGGCCTCCAGCAGGCAATGCACATCTCTAGCCCTTTCATTTATCTTCTTGGCCCAACAGGTGATTCCTAAAATGAAACAACACTGGCCAGAATGCAGTAGAAAGGCATATTTAAACTACTGAAAGAAAAAAATGTAAACCTGGAGCTGTATCTACAATAAAAAAAGAATTAATACTATCAACAGCTATAAAAAATGAAGAAAAATTATTAGTTTCAGAAATGATAAACAAGAAATACTAAAATAAATCATTCATGCTGATAAAACAGTAGAGAATAAACTGAATCTGTGAGAAAAATAACAAGGATAGTAAAGGTAACTATGGAGGCAAATGTAAGTAACAGCATAAAAAGATATTTTTTGAATTGTCACTTGCTTTTCTCCTATCATGTAGTGTTGATGAATTTATTTTGATGGGTCTATATATATAAAGATACATGTATGTTAATATAATAGTATGAAGGAAAGGGAAGGCCCTGAAGCTATTTAGAAGAAAAAATATTAATTATTACTATTTTAATTAATTATTCTTAATATATACTCTACTATAAATTTGTTAAGTAAGGGGAAAATACTAATAAATAACTAAAATATTGAAATAATGACACTTGATCACTTCACTTGATCACTTGATATCCTGTTATTCATCGATTTGCTTGAGTGGGTAGGCACGTTTCCATTTACCCTATCACGTGCAGGTGTAGCCCAATAGCATCTGGTTGCTTCAGGAATATGAAGAGCCTCAAACCATTTGTTCAGGGCCTTGACGAAGAAGTCTGGCCATCTTGTAGGTGGGTGGTCACGTGATCTTTTGATGTCCCATGGGATCCAGTTGGTAATGGCTCTAGCCCAGCAGTTGTCTCCAAATTGCATTACATGTCCAGCCCATCTGATTTTCGATGCCTTGGCAAAAGAGACAGTATCCCTGACTCTGGATCGTCTATGGAGGTTGGAACTCCAGATTCCTTCTCTCACTTGAGTGAGGCATGATATAACAATGTTTATTTCCTCAACCCTGTAATGAAGACAAAGGAATAAAAATAGTAAACTATAGGATATGTATCTAAAGCAAGGAAGGAAATAATGGAGAAATAGAGGAATAAAAATATGTAAAATATACAGGAATACAAGTTGCATATGCAAATGTAAACAATATCTTATGAATTATATTGAATGTAAATTATTAGTTGAAAGGCAAAGATTGATAGAATAACAAATGTGCTGCTGACCTATAGTATACCTATGAGAAGTGCAGAAATAAAGTAAATATGTAACTTATAGTATATGAAAATGTAAAGCATTTTTTCTGTGCTAATGATGCAATTAGGACTATAAAACATAAAAAATAGAATGAAATAAAATATATACAAAAACATATGTCTCATAAGGAACTTAAATCCAAACTATATAAAGAGGGTCAGGAAGAGTACAGAGGGTAGGTCACTTTCCTTATACATGACTGACTGGAGTTTGATCCCTGGCACTGCATAAAGCTCCCCCTCCACCCCACCAATTCCCAGTACCACCAGGAGTAATTCTTGAAACCACAGGTGTGGCGCCAAAACAAAAGCGACAAACAAAAAAGCATAAAACATATACAATTCTATGATAAAATAATAAATAAAAGACAAGTATCCAATTCAAGTAAAAAAATATTTGAAGTTATTTCTCCAACAAAAAACCTCAAATGGTCAGTATGTACATAAAAAGGTGCTCACAATTTTAGTACTAAGGAAAATGGTGATCAGAGTCACAATGGGATGGCACTTCTTATTAATTATAATGGTCGCAATCAGACAGTAACAGAGAATATAGTGGGCATGGGGGAAACTGGGATGTTCATATATTCCTGGCAGCTTCTGGACGAGAGGTTTGGGCCCTACCAGGAGGTGATCAGGGCTCACAACAGGCTCTGCGCTTGGGGATCATTTCTGACATCCTGGCAGTGCTTGCAAATATGCACTCTTGGAGATCAAACCAGGGTGAGCCACGAGCAAGGCAAATACCTAAATCCCGAATATAATTTCAGCCCCAAGATTGCAGCATTTTTGGATAGATTGGCAGTTTTACAAAAATATAAACTGTGATTTATAATGTTCCAACAGAAAGAGAGGGGGTCGGAGCAATAGTATAAGTGGTAGCGTGTTTGCCTAACACGCAGGGACCTGAGTTCAATTTTCGGCATCCCATATGGTCTCCAAGGACTGCCAGGAGAAATTCCCGAGTGCAGAGTCAGGAGTAATCCCTGAGCATCCGGGTGTGTCAACACAAAAAAAAACCCACAAAAAAATAAAATAGGGGCCGAGCGATAGCACAGCAGGTAGGGTGTTTGCCTTGCACGCGGCCGGCCTGTGCCGGCCTGGGTTCAATCACCGGCATCCCCATATGGCCCCCCAGAGCACCGCCAGGAGTAATTCCTGAGTGCAGAGCCAGGAGTAACCCCTGAGCATCTCCGGGTGTGACCCAAAAAGCAAAAAAGTAAATAAAATAAAATAAAATAAACAGAGAGAGCATGAGCGAATGGGGAGAGAGAGATAGAGAGAGACAGAGAGAAAAGTGCTTGTCTTAGAGGCTGACTGGGGGACAGGCAGAAGGAGGGAAACAGATGACTCTGGTGGTGGGAAATGTACACTGGTGAAGGAACAGGTAATGGACGATTGTATGACAGAATAACTTTGAAGCTGCATTTCACAGTGATTTAATAAAAATGAATAAAAAGCAAAATATTTTGCCAAATTATGGGATATCCTGCTGAGTTTTAATAGGTAGTGGTTTTATCTAGAACATATAGACAGAACATATAAAGTATATTCATTTGTTCTAGATAAAATTTCTTAGCACATGTATTTTTTCCTAGCTGTGGTATGAATTTTAATTCTCTTAGCAGTGTGTTTCAGAAAATAGAAGATTTTGTTGAATTAATTAAAAAAACTGCAGTTTCACTCTTGTTTCTTTTCCTAAACACCCAAGAGGAAAGAAAACATAAATCCACAAAAAACAACTTGTGCATGAATGTTCATTGCATCACTATTCCAAATAGATGAACTTTAAGAACATTATACAAAGGGAGAAAAAAAAACAGGCACAAAAGGCCTCAGGTCGTATTTGTGTGATACCTCTAGGTGACAAATATACAGAGACAAAATGGTAAAAAGTGTACAGCTTCCAATATTTTAACAGTTTTACCTTAATGCCATTAACATGAATTAGAATAGATACAGCATCTTTTTTTTCAGTAAGACTATAAACACAAAGGAAGAAACAGCTAAATTTTCATGGAAGAAACATTTCATGATTTCCTGACATTTAGTTAGGGTTTCTGGGAGAGCGAACATCCCCTATGCCAAGAGAGAAGGGAAGGAAAACAGGATGTACCATATGCTTGTAAAATGCTGGCCACTCCCTGCATTACTCAGGTGAATAAAACAATGTCATTAAACAAATAAATGTCTAATGCTTTACCCATGGTAACTACCACATAGAGTTGCATGCACTTGTAAGAAGAAGCTTGATTCTAAAGTAATGCTTGCTTTTGAAAAAGTCTGCCATTATAACTTTTAGTCAGGGTGGTTCATGGTGAAGACCTGGCTATGATTTATTTCTCTTTCAAGGGCATCCATAATTGCATGGCCCCTCAATGAACTCTTTCTTCAGCTGTCCTGGAGGGTGACGGCATGTCTCTTTGAGGTATATCCACAGGGCAATTCCTCATAGGTTACACAGTCCATATTTTAAAACAGGGTAGCACAAACACACCTTTTAATTCGGTGGTGATTTCTTCAACAATTTCCAAAAGGCAGAGACATTGAATACAATTTAGTCAGGTTATGTAATGTTTCACTTTTTGTTCAATATGATAAGCAATAGCAAAACTGCTACGGGAGGAAAGTCTACCTATGTCTGAGACTCCACTTGCATATTCTCAGACCTTACCTATATCAGGGCAAGACCTGACCAACCAGGGGAAAAAAAAACATTGGCAGAAGAACAAAAGCTAGGTCATACAGAAAGACTTATTTTGAATGGCTAGGGAGGAAAGAATCTGGGTGGGAAAGCTGAATGATTTTAGGGTCATAGCAATTATCTGCATAATGATACTTCTCCCATCTTCACGCAGTTGTTCTCAACATGGGATCCAAGTCCCAGACCAGGAGAAATGCATTCTATACAGCTCCATTGACTTTTTAGTGGCCATTGATGTTATTCTTGCAAGGAACTCATGGATAAAATCCCTGTCTTCCATAATTAATCCCTTCTAAAGGGAACTTTCAAAGTTTTATACTATAGCAGAAAAGAAACCTGGGTATTTCATAATGTAGCCTTTATTGTGTGGGTGCTTCTCTACGACTGTGATTATTAATATGTCTGTTTCTTCCAAGGCTTAAAATTAGAACACCAGGCCCAAGTTTGTTTACAATTCCGCATGTGCAAGACCCGAGGCACCCAGCATGGCCAACAGGAAGTGTGTGTGGAGGGCCTCATTGCTCTCCACACTGAGCGCATCACCATGGTGTGTTTAGAGAGCAAAGCCCACAAAAATGAGCACACCATAAACGTTCCAGTAATTCAGACACAGAGATATCTGGAAGCGATAAAAACCACTATTGATAAAAGCTTCCCTTGTTAAAGTTGGGCCACACATACTCTAAATAAAATATACCACTTAGGAAATGATTTGTGTTGATAAAACTTGATGGAGTTGTTTTTCCAAATGTCTTCTCCCTGCTGGGAATTTCACACTTTGGCAGGCTCTCCTTGGGCCTCCCCAGTTGCCTGTCTCCTTCCCTGACCTGACCTGGTGTTGTTTATACGGCTGTTTACACATTTCTTAACAACCTTTGCAAAGGGCCTTTAATGACTTTCACTCCAGGCAGTGCTTAGCTTGAGGCAGAACTCCGAAGGCTGCCGGTGTTGATCTGCTTATTTGTGCAGTGCCCTCCTCTGGCTCTCCACCTTGCCTTAGAAAGGGGCCTGGAAAGCCATGTGGCAAGTTAGAGTGCTGTAGATGAGTTTTAAAATGTGGCTGTAGTAGTGTGTGGTGACTTACATTACATCAGTTAAACAATTAGGAAGCAGCATCATGTTTCAAGAGGCAGCTTACCTAGAGAACATGACACTAATAACTGGAGTCTCTTGAAAGACTTGAAGAAGTGGCATGACAAGGTGTTAACTATAGGACTCTTCAATTAAGTAATTATCTTTCATGAGACTGTACCCTCATCTGTTAGGTGAAGGCTGTGAATTAGATGACTCAAAAGGCCCAATCATTATAGACAAGCTGAGTTCAGTGATTCCTATAAGACCTACAAAGATTATTAATAATTGGCTTTAAAGATTAGGGGGAAAAGGAAACTTCTTCCTGTAAATTTCTTGAGAATATGTTTTAAGAAGCACATTTGACTTTTTAAGTAAGATTGATATTTTCTTTTTTTTTTCTTTTTTGGGTCACACCCAGCGATGGTCAAGGGTTACTCCTGGCTCTTTGCTCAGGAATTACCCCTAGCGGTGCTCAGGGAACCATATGGGATGCTGCGGAATTGAACCGTGGTCGGCTATATGCAAGGCAAATGCTCAATCTTGGGGCTGGAGTATCGCTTCAGCCCCAAGATTGATATTTTCTACTGTGCAAATATAGTTGACTATCAACTATGGAACTTGATCACGATCACGATCTTCCCATTGATCATCTATTTGCTAGAGCGGGCACCAGTAATATCTCCATATGTCCTGTCTCATGCCAGTAGAGCCAGGGGCATCAGCTTGCTACAGGAACATAAAGAGCCTCAAACCATTATATTAGGTCATGGGAATGACCTAATATAATTGTTACTGGAATTTGGCATATCAAATACAACACGAGAAGCTTGCCAGGCTTGCCAAGCAGGAGGCAAACTCTTTTAAACACCTCCAAATAAAGCATTTATTGATGGGCCTTGCGAGCCGGGCTGTGATGGGCTGGTCTGCTGGGTGGAGTTCTGATGAGAGGAAAGTCCAAATGTGGAAAATGGCGGCTTCCGTGGAGTGAGGGGGGGTGGTCTGGCTTGTTGTGAGGCTCTGCCGAGGTGGTGGGCCAGGGCTAGAACCTGCCATGCCTCCCGACTGCCTCATGAACGGCTGGGCACAGGGAGAGCAAGGAACAGCTCTGCCCCATGTCTGAGAGTCTCTATGTAACTAAGGAAATGAAAATGCATGATTTGGGGGAAAGAATTGCACCTGACAGTACTCAGAAGGCTCTGTGCTCCAGGGTAGCTCCTGATAGTACTCAGGAGACTATGAAATGCCAGGACTGAACCAGAGTTGGATTGAACATAAAAATCCTGGTTTTATGCCTCCTGACTTCAGGGAAGATTAATTATTATTATTCTGTCTATTAATTGGTGGGGGTACACCTTGCAGTGCTCAGGGATTATTTCTAGCTCTGCACTCAGGAATTACCACTGACAGGACTGGGGACCATAGGGTTGCTGGGGATCAAGCCTGAGTTGGCTGTGTACAAGGCAAATGCTCTATTCACTGTACTATTGCTCTGGCTCAAATTAATATTATTTGTTAAAAATTTTAATCATTCATCATTTAATTTTAGACATAAATAATAGTTTACAATACTGTAATGGAAGGTTTTCAATACTGTAAATGCATTACACAATCCTGATTTTCATGCATTACACAATCCTGTGCCTCATCCTCCACCAGAACATTCACCTCCCTCCTCCATGGTCTCCCTTTAATATGCTATTGTTCCTCTGTGGTAAGCTTCCTACTAAAGACCATTACCAATTTCTAAAGGATGATTGCTTAAATTTTCATTGCTATCACTTCCCTTGTATTTTGTACAGAGAGCTATGAAGTCATGGAAAAGCCAGAAATCCATCAGATGAATGGACAAGTGTCCAGAAAGACCAGGAGCATCTGGGTGGGTAGAGCAAGCATGTATGAGATCCTGGGTTCCTAATGTATATAACAGAGCCATGCCCTAGCTCCCATAGTGCTCACACATGTTGAGCACGGTGCTGCTAATATAATCTATACTCAAAATTACCGAAGTACCGAAGTTCTGGTGCTAAAGACGTGGCATGGCCCCCTAATACAAACAGCAAATAAAATGATCAAAACTGAACCCATTTGGCATTAAAGTAGTTTCAAATACCTCCTCATTTTGAAGCAAGAATAAGACATGTTGAAATATAAGAACGTGCCTACTTATTGTTGTCACGAATGGATTCACATATTTGAAAGTTTCCAAATTGTCTTAATACAGATCAAATATGTTAAAACATAATTAGTTTAAATGTGTGAATCTCACTTGCATATTTATTGCTAGAGAAATACCCTTGTTTCATTTTGCCTTTCTAGAAAAATTATTGTGATCTTCTGAGGATCTTAACATTTTTGGATGTTATTATCTAGATCTTATTTTTTTAAAATTGGTGTGAACAGTACTATAGAAATACCTTTCTTATTTTTTTCTTTACCCCAGTTTTGGGGGGATGGCAATGGGTCACACCTGCAGTGCTCAGGGGTTATTCTTGAATATATCCTCAGGAATGACCCAGGTGGCTCTGTGTGATCTATATATTATATATACATATAATATAATTTTCCAGGCAATATTGATTAAGCTTATTGAGAGAGGCCTTTTTACATGAAGAATATATGAATATAGTCTGTCTTTGCCTCACATCAAAAGCTTAAAATGAGTTTGTCATGGATCATGAGGTCTTGTCAAAGGTGGAAATTACCACAAACATGTGGGAGTCAGAGGTTAAGTAAGACAGAGAAGGGAACAGTATGTTAATACTTGTTGAAAGTGTTAATACACAACATAGAACTGAACATTAAATACAGGCAAAAAGATACACATGATAACCTCCAAGTGTATGTATTACAATCCAAAATATGTAAGAGAAGGAAGAGAGAAAGAGAGAAAGAAAGAAAGAAAGAAAGAAAAGAAAGAAAGAAAGAAAGAAAGAAAGAAAGAAAGAAGAGAGAGAGAGAGAGAGAGAGAGAGAAAGAAAGAAAGAAAGAAAGAAAGAAAGAAAGAAAGAAAGAAAGAAAGAAAGAAAGAAAGAAAGAAAGAAAGAAAGAAAGAAAGAAAGAAAGAAAGAAAGAAAGAAAGAAAGAAAGAAAGAAAGAAAGAAAGAAAGAAAGAAAGAAAGAAAGAAAGAAAGAAAGAACCTGCCATAGAGGCAGACTAGGGGAGGGGGAGAGAATCAGAGTCATTGGTGGTGGGAAATGGGCACTGGTGGAGGGATGGGTGCTGGAACAATGTATGAATGAAACCCAAACATGAACATCTTTGTAATTGTATATCTCATGGTGGTATAATAAAATATTTAAAAACATGAGTTTGTAAGGCAACGGGAATGATTGTAGACAATAGTAGCTGAATCAGTGATCTTTTTTTGAGGAATCATAGTTGAGTATTATACATTTTGACACATTCTGCATGTCGTGCTTCACCAGAAATACATTGGCTATTGGTTAAACTGGATACATAGAGAACATTTATGTAGGAGAGCTTCCAACTGGTATTTTCTAAAAAGTTATAAGGGGATGATCTTTTCAGTACTGAGGTGTCTGAGTTCCTTGAATCTCTCTCTCTTCTAGTGATTTGTCTCTCCCCACCAACTTGTTTGGATCATTATCAATAACATCTCCCCAGCAGGATTTATTACTGCTATCCACCAGTGACTGCTGTAAATATTCCTTTCCCTCCTTTTCAAAATGAGAGTTTTATTGCAGGTCAACTATCTTTACCTCACCATTGTGCTTTATAGATCTGTTTGTGGTGGAGTGAAGTGGAGATCATAGTTATTGTGTCTTTATAGTCGAAGGTTGATAGTTCACAAGAGACCTGCATAATGTACTGTAGGGTTTGGAGAAAATTATGTTGAATATTAGGTTTAAAGTTGTTAGAAAGAGATGAGTATTTAGGAGACTAATAGACAAGGAGATTAGTTATAGGGAAGATAAAATTCTGGAAGTTAGAGGAGACTTTTGGCAAATTAGATAAGAAAAAACATAAAGATACTAATATATAAGAATACATCAAGTGCAACATTTGTACAACAGGGATTTCAATATAAAACTTTTTAAAAATGGTAGAAATGAAGAACGAACTTACCACAGCCTAAAGGAGAAGAAACATCTAGACTCAAGACTCAGAGATGAAAATCTATATTTCTTAGAATTTGCACAAGTAGGAGAAGCAAATATCTTTAAGGTTTTGAGGAAAATTTACTTTCAATCTAGACAAGTAACCCAACAATCCTTGTAAAGCTCTCGCAGTTTAGTACCCAGAAACCCTATTTGAATCTGCTATTAAAATAAGAAAGATGAAAACATAAACTCAGTAAGTTTCAGGTTATGCCAAGAAGGCAATGAAGGGAGTCTGAAGATAACTGAACATTGAACAGAAGAAATACAGAGTGTGTGAGCAAGATGACAGCCACAATTAGAAGCTTCTGTTGTAAGAACAGTATAAAGTACAATTTAGTGAACGTGCTAGAGACAGATAAAGTGAGATTATAATGAAGGTATGTGATAAAAAGTATGAGGAAACACTAGAAACTCTAGAGAAGAAATTACAAACTATTTATTAGAAGTATACTCAAGTTGCCAGTAGAGACAACTTGAGTATGAGACTAGGACATACTGGTGCCCGCTCTAGCAAATAGATGATCAACGGGAAGATGGTGATCGTGATCGTGATACTCAAGTTACTTGGTATGGCAATGTATACTAGTTTATTCCACCAGTGCCCATTTCCCACCACCAATGTTCCCTGATTCCTTCCCGCTCTTCTGGCCTGCCTCTGTGGTAGGCACTTTGCCCCTCTCTCTTCTCTCTTTCTCTCACTTTCTCTCTCCCTCTCTCTTCCTCCTTCTCTCTCTCATCCTTCTCTTACACATTGTGGCTTGAAATACATACATTTAGAGGGTATCATGCATATCCCTTTGCTTTCATTCGGTGCTAGTTCTATGTTGGTATTATCATTTCCAATAAATGTTAGTTCATTGTTCCTTTCTCTGTCTTATCTAACCTCTGATTCCCACACACTTGTGGTAGATTCCACCCACTGACAAGACCTCCTAATTCATGTTTTGCCTGATTTTGGATACTGGTATCATGCAATTTTTTTATATCCTGCAAATAAATTTGGACAGACATTCTGTATCTGTCCTTTTACCTCTGGTTAATTTTACTCAGCATGATACTCTCCATGTCCATCCATTTATAGGCAAATTTCATAACTTCATTTTTCCTAACAACTGCATAGTATTCCACTGTGTAGATGTACCAAAGCTTCTTTATCCAGGCATCTGTTCTTGGGCACTCTGGTTGTTTTCAGATTCTGACTATTGTGAATATTTCTGCTGCTATGAACATAGGAGTGCAGATGGTGATTCTAATGTGTGATTTTGGCCTCCCAGGGTACATTCCCAGGAGTGGAATTGTTGGGTCAAATGGGAGCTCAATTTCTAGTTTTTTTGAGGAATGTCCATATTGTTTTCTAAAAAGGCTGTACCAGTCGACATTCCCACCAACAATGGATGGCGTCCCTTTCTCCCTGCATCCATGCCAGCACTTGTTCTTGCTCTTTTGGATATGAGCCAGTCTCTCCGCCATCCACATTATTGAACCAATAGATCAAGGAAGAGGACCATCAAAATTGAGGGTTGTTCGTGGAAAAGAGAGACAGAGAGAGAGTGAGAGAGAGAGAGTGAGAATGTTTAAGTGTGGGTATAGTTAATCCCTTCCCTTGCAAGTAAGGGGCAGACTCAAGGTAACAATCAAGATATAATCTTGATGAGAAGTAAGAAGTGAGAGTAAGTTTACACATATTCAAAGTATAATAAAGGGGCTGGACATATAGTATGGGGATAAGGTGCTTGCCATGCATGCAGCTGACGCAGAGTGACATCCCTGGTACCAAATTTGGTCCCTTGAGACTGACAGAAGACATTCTTTAACATCAAGTCAGGAAGAATCTATGAACAATGCTAGGTGTCATCCCAAAACAAAAGTATAATAACTATAGAAGAGAAGTAGCTTGATGACATTTGATTAATGAATTGTTTGCAGTTCAAAACATTTGTAGAGACTTAAAAAATACCCACGTCCTGATCATTTCACTCTGCATACTAGTGCAAAGTTCTTTCAAAGTGAATCATATACCTCTCCATTTCAAAATTAGCCAAAGTGATTACATAGTTCTCAACATTGTAGCTACTAAATTCAATAAACAAGCTTATGCTAGAAGGTGCTAAAGATCAAAATAAATGAATTCCGTTGAAAAAAAATTGGGCATGTGAATTCTTTTACTATATATATATTTAATTTTTATTTATTTATTTTTTAAAATTATTTTTATTATAACACTGTGAGACAGACATTACAAAGCTGCTCATGACTGGGTTTCAGTCATACAATGTCTCAGCACCCATCCCTCCACCATTGCATGTATTTCCCACTACCAAAGTCCCCAGATTCCCTCTCCCTTCTCCCAGCCTGCCTCTATAGCATGCACTTTTCCTCTCTCTCTCTCTCTCTCTGTTTCTTTCTCTCTCCCCCCCTCCTTTTTTCTCCCATCCCTAACACATTGTGGCTTGCCATACATACAATTAAGAGTTATCATGCACACCCATTTGCCTACATCCAATACTCAGTTCTAGCCTGATGTTACCATTTTCATCAATTAATAGAACACTGGTATATATTTACATCCCACAGATAAATGCAGTCATTCTGTATCTATCCTTTTCTTTCTGACTGATTTCACAAAGCACGATAATCTCCATGTCCATTCATTTGTAGGCGAATTTCATGACTTTGTTTTTCCTAACAGATGCATAGTATTCCATTGTGTAGATGTACCATAGTGTCTTTATCCAGTTTTCTGTTCTTGGGCACTCAGTTTGGTTCCATATTTTGGCTATTCTGAATAGCGCTGCAATGAATATAGAAGTGCAGATGGTGTTTCTGCTATGTGTTTTTGGATCTCCAGGGTATTGTCCCAGGAGTGGTATTCCCGGATCAAATGGAAGCTCAATATCTAGTTTCTGGAGGAATATCCATATTGTTCTTCAAAAAGACTGTAGCAGTCGACATTCCCACCAACCATGGATGAGGTATACGGTTTTTTTCTGACTGAATTCTCCAGGTTTTCCTGGAGTTGGGGATAGGCTGTTTTCCCCAGTCTCTCTGTTCTTCTAAAGGCCCGGTGATCCCACTCATGAACTGCCTTAGGCACCAAAGTAATCTCATCCACCAGTAACGATCCAGAGACTCATATATAAATCTCAAGAGACCAATAAGTGGCAGAGGCACTCCTGTGCTAGGATGAATGCAGGGCCCACCCAGCTTTGGAAGGGGACAGGTTTGGGTCTGGCCGGTCCCAACAGAGCCTCAGCAGGCGAAAAACCTCCACACTCCACAATCTGGGCTGTGCTCAAGGCCAGACTCCACTGTTCTGACAAGCCCCATCCATAAGTTAATCCGTGGGAAATCTGTTACAATCTATGGAATTCCTGAAGTGAGCAGGTGCAACACCCTAAATTCTAGTATACTGATGTACCAAGTACCACATCACATTTAATAGATGTAAGTATAAGGCACCCAGTAACAAAATATATAGTCATTATGCCTATCCTGTAACAACATATCAGTTTTTTCTTATACAAAGTTCTTAAAGGCTCAATAGCTCCATTGTGAGATTGAATATTCCTAACTAACTTTCTTCTAAGAAAACATTTCTTGACAATATTTGAAAATTAGCAGTAACAAGCAATATAAAATATATTATTGAGTGCCTGCTTAGGACAAGCTCAAGAAGCGTTGGGAAAATTTGAAATAATTATGGTCTGTAGTTGCAATGTGGTAGATTTGGTGTTGAATATTGAATATTTGTAAGAAAATAAAGTAAACATCTTTGTTAAAATTTTGAATATAATCCCACTACATTTAATAAGTACAATAAGTGATGGTCCAACACGCATATAACAACTCAGTAAAACATTTATGACTTTAGCAATACCATTCCAAGATATATGTTGTAATAAGCAATGCAATTAATAAGGTAGCAGGGATGGGATGGCGGCTGGAGTGGGAAATGAGGGTCTTTGGTGGCAGTAAGGGCACATTGGTGGTGGGACTGGTGTTAGATTATTGAATCACTTGTATCACTTGTATCATTTGTCTTCCCGTTGACCATAGATTTGCTCGAGCGGGCACCAGTAGCATCTCCATATGTCCTGTCACATGCTAGTGTAGTCCAAGGGGATCTGCTTGCTCCAGGAACATAAAGAGATTCAAACCATTCCATCAAGTCATGGAAATGAGGTCTATAATTGTTACTGGTATTTGGCATATCAAATATAACATGGGTAGCTTGCCAGGCTTTGTCGAGAATATTGAACACTTGAATCAAATGTACTGTGAAAAACTTTGTAAATCATGGTGTTTAAATAATGGTGTTTAAAATCCACTCATTCTTTAAAAAAATGAATGGATTCTAGCTGAGAAGAATAAATGATTTGGTGAGCAGCAACTAGGTTCCTTCTATTATACTGTCTGGGTCCTCCTGCTGCCTCCTAGCTCTGATCCCAAAGGAAGAAGCTTAGATTAGAATGAATTTTATATTAGAAAATATGATTTCCCCCCTATAAACAGAAATACATATATGGAGACGATTAATTGATTTAACCAGGTTAGCAAAGGGGTATTATGAACAACAAAGAATGTGTGAATATAGAAATTTCTAGAGAACTTTAGGATTAAAAGTTAAGGAATGGGTAGAAACACATAAAGTCAGGTGGATGTTGGATAAGGTGGTAGGAATTTATGCAAAAAGCACAATTTGATAAGACCAGCAGTAAGAAATTCAAGGGTATGATAGATTTTTATTGGAGGGTATGGTTTAAAACTTAAGACATTAGCAACTTAGACCACATCTAAATCTGAGGCTTGTAGCTATAATACTGAGTGCATATAACAGAATGGGAAAAGACCATTAAAATTTTGATGAAATCATGAAGTAATGAAGTTCTTGAAGAAGCTATTTGGCACAAGAATTCTGTGAGGGAGCAGAGAAAGGTGGATCAGGCGCTAATGTGAAGTTTCTGGACATCAGTAGAGGATTCTAAGAGAAATGAGGAAAATGCAGAATGTCAAGATGTTAGTTGCGAAAATGTTAATGTGACTATGAATAGACTATATTAGGGATGAGACGAAACATATTTCCTGCAGGATTATAACTGAGAAATTCTCTTACCAATTCAGAAAAATCATCTTTAGGAATTTGTATAAAAACGTAATTTAGAAACACAAGAAAACTTACCACAATTAACTGTGTATTGGTTAGGAATTCTGTAACATAAGCTAAAATAAGGAATATGTTCTATAAATAGAAACATTTGGAAATATGCCTAACACTCTGGTATTTATCTATGATGTTCATTGTTTGCTAAGTAAGAAACAACAAATCAAGCATGACAAATGTCCATTAATAATTGGATGGATAATGTGACTATGAAAAAATAATTGTGAATTGAATAAAATATGACTATTACACAGTGCATTTTGATGTCTAATTATAAATTGGGTCTTAATATGCTTCATCACAAGTGAAGGAGAAGGAAGAAATTATAGAATAACACACAAAGGCATTATTTTTATACAATTTAGAAACACATCCATAATAATAATATAACAATAGAAACACATCCATAATAACATAACAATATTTCAGTATAAAGCAAATATAAAACTCAGAGTAGTGGGACCTGAAACTTGGCTTAGAGCTATTTTGGTAATTTTTGGTAATTTTAAAGAAGTAGAACTTTGCATGCAAGATGTCTGACTTTTTGTTACTGTCACCATATACCTCTGGGTAAGACCTGAGCTCTGACAGTTGTAAATCCCCCCCAAAAAGTGATAAAGAAAGAGATCCAAATGAAGGTTCTGACACTGTATGAGTCTGGAGAGGGATGGGTTGATGCTAGAGAGACACAAACATGAGTTAAAGTGCTTAAATCCTTTTAACACAGTTTTATAAGTTTTTTATAATGTTTTTATCAATTTTTAATTTTAAATAGAAAATTATTCGAAGTAAATATAACAAAGTGATAGTATTTGCTAATAGTTGAAGATCAGCAAATAAGTTTAAAAATTTTTTTTGCACCTTTGTACAGGAATACAATAAAGTATAAGAATTTGTGGAAACATTTACATTTAAATAAAATTCTTTTATAGTAATATTCACATTTATAAATATTAACTCTGTTGACTTTTCCCAGTATATTTGAGAAGAATCTTGTCCTATTCCTTAGTTTACAGGTGAGAAAAAGAAACTTTTTTTAGATAGAGAACCAGAGGAAGTGATAGTTGGGGCAAGATTCTAGGAATCTGATATAAGGTCTATTCCAATATCCTTTCTGGTACAGAATGTACTTTGTCTTATAATCTGTGCACACAGTTTCTCTGAATCATGTTCTTGTAAGTTTTGTTTTTGAGTGTATGTTTGAGTGTGTGAGTGTTTGTGTGTGTGTGTGTGTGTGTGTGTGTGTGTATCAATGAAGATTCAGGTAGTCTTAGGCTGCACCATGGAACAGTATTTTGAAACTGGGAGACAAATTGAGACAAATTGGAGCTAAGTTTTTAAAATATCTTTTCCAAAGACTACCTTTTCAAGAAAAAATCTAAGTTATGCATAACAACTTCTGGTCACTCAAAAATGAGAGTCTTCATGTTCTTTTAAAAATATTTCAACTTCCCTGGAAAATTTAATGTTTTATCAGTCAGCAAGAAGGCAGGATGAAAGATTGAAAGAACATCCCACAGGCGTAGGGAGGCACATTCAGTGACACTTTTATCTTTAGGTTGAAGCTACTCCCCATTTTATGACAACTATTTGCAGGTCTGTATTTTATATCCATCATCAGCAAAAGGAGTGAACCTTTAAGTGGCACCAAATTAGAGTGTGTGTCTTAACTGTCTTGCTGTGCTTAAAGAGCCAGTTGCAATCTAAGCTCAAAATTGTCTCATAGTTCTTTAGATCCAAGTTCGTGAAATCCTGAGAAAGTTAGTTATGATGTCCTGTGGCCAAAAGAAATAAGTTAATTACATATTAAGATAAAAATATTAGTTTCATTATATTTAATTAATCAAATATATAATATTTTGATAGAATAATTTTATTGGAATTGATACTGCTTTCATGCAATTGAAATCAGTGTAAAGTGATTAGAGTAAAGTGCTCTAACCCTGTTTATCTTTATTGCTGTCTTTGTGGTAGATCATTGAAAGTGAATTTTCTATTCCCCATCTCTGAGAGAGAATCAAGGATTTAAAATCAAATGAGATAGTAGTCAACATGAAGGTGCTTGTAAAAGTAAAACCTATCAGTTTAAATTTAACCTCTTCTATTTATTAGTGATAATGATAATGATATAGTTTTCATATGCGAGACATTTTAAAATGTGCATTGTCTCATTTAATACCACCAGTGACTCTATGAGGCTGGTTCCATGATTTTGTCCTTCACACCCCCATTTTTTGGGTCACACCCTGTGACGTTCAGGGGTTACTGTTTGATTCTGCCCTCAGGAATTACTTTTGGCTTTGCTGAGGAACCAAGTGGGATGCCCGAGAACCGAACCCGGGTTGTCCTCGTGCAAAGCAAACACTCTACCACCTGGACTATCGCTCCAGCTCCCAAAGGAAGTGCCAAAGGTTGAGTGTTTTAGGAACTTACACCAAGATCTCAAGAGATAAAAGGAGGTTAGTGCAAGAATGCTTGATTCCAAAGTACCTTTTCTTCCTCATTTTCTGTACAGGAGAGTTAAAAGAGGTGGCTCTTTATTCTTTGTTATCAATCCCCTAGGAAATTAGCGTAGCTGTAGCATTTATAATCATTCCGTGTATTTAATGTCCTGCACACACTGTGTGATTGTGGGTGAAATAACAGTAATGCACAGATGTCGTCCTTGTTTTCTAGTTCCCAGAGTAAAGCGGTGTTAGAAAGGCGCCACACTTGATTTAATATGCAGATGTTGCAAATTTTTGGCAATCTTAAGCAAGAAAACAGTTATATTCGTCCTTTCCTGGGTCCCACAAATTAAGTAACACAGAGATACAAGTGGTACATTGTAAGGGTGAGGCAGATGGTTAGAAAAGAAAGTAACATCTCACTGTACACCCACGATAGAGTCCTGGTGGTTAGAGGAAAAGCTTTGCATTACAGGATAACAAGCTGAAGAAGGTGTGCAGCTAGGGAAAGGGGCAGGTTGCAGAGGGTGCTAGGAAAGGAAATGGAGTTTAGGGAGAATGAAGATCATCTATCTGGCCCATTCAGTAATCTGAATGTCAAAAGAGAACATTTGATAGATCTTTAAGGCAGAACTAAACCATAGAACTAAGAACTTATACTGAAGGAAACCAACGGTTCACTTGCCTGATCCTGAAGCACAAAGTTTATCAAAAAACCTTGGGTTTCATTTTAAAACAAATCGATATATATATTAATTGCTTTTCAATTATTAAGTAATAATAAGAGTTAATTTTCTAGTGTTTACTAAGATTCAGTATGTTTTAAGAAGACGGTATCATTGTTTCAAACTACTACATTTTTGGGTGATTCATTGCATAGAAATAAATATTAGAATAGGTCTTTTTCACTGCCTGTTGGACTTCTTATGTTCTATTTCCTCTAGCAACTTTGGTGTTTCCACTGCATCTTCAGTCTCTTCAGGATGATACGTCATGCTACTAGGTTTATGTTCCTTTGGAGATCCGTTCCTTTCTTTTAAAGCAGGAGTCACAAAGTTTTTTTTTCCACTAAACTTTTAGTAAATACTTTTTTTAGGTTTGTGGGCTTTTACCTCAGTTCTACTACTCAATTCATATTGATATAAATATAAGTGATAGTACAGAAAAATATTGTGCAGGGCTATGTCCCAATCAAACTTTATATACAATAGAAAGTAGTTCCCTGGATTTTGCCTGAGGGCAATAGCCTGATAATCCGCCCCCAACACTGTTGCAGGACACCTAAAAGCCTAGGCCTCTGCATCTGCCCTGGATTGCCTCCCTGCAGGTCACTTCGTAGATAGGGGGGTAGTCTAAATGAGGCAGTTTATCTGACCATGTATTCTATACTGGGTGGTATAAATATTCTCTGATGCTACCACAATCATCGTGGGACTAGCTAGATCTTACCAGCATATTTGCCTGTCCACGTTGGATCTCTAAGTAATTAGACAAGAGAGAAATGCTGTTTGCCTCCAAACAAGTAAGCATGGCTCCCTGATCACTGTATCACTGTATCACTGTCTTCCCATTGTTCATCGATTTGCTCCAGTGGGCACTAGTAACATCTCCATCAGTCCTGTCACAAGCAGGTGCAACCCAAGGGCATCTACTTGCTACAGCGTCAGGAGGAGCCTGAAACCATTCTTCAGGTTATGGAACTGAGGTCCATAATAGTTACTAGTCTTTGGCATAAAAAGTAAATAAAACACGGTAGCTTGCCAGGCTTTACTGTGTAGGTGGTATAGTCTCAGTAGAAGGATCTCAACCAGAGCATTTACTGATGAAACTTAAAGGGTTTAAGTTTTTTAGTATCTTCAAGCTCAGTGGAAACACCAAAGTTGCTAGAGTAAATAGAACATAAGAAGAAGATCAGGTTTTATCTTGGATGGAGCTCTGAGGAACTATGGAGTCTGGATGTTGAGAATGACTAACTGCATGATGTGTGGTTTGCTCTGGTTTCTTGCCAGGCTTACTGGTATCAGTTAAAACATGTCTATAACTGTTTACTATGTATAAATGTGAAAGAAATTGGGAAGAACCTTATTCAGTATCCTATAAAAAATTCAGTATCCTATAAAAATATCGCTCAGCCGCAAAGAGGCCGTGTGCCAGGGGACATGTGGGTCGCGCGTGGGTGGGTCTCTCTCTTCTGGGGCAACTGGCATGGAGGCAGAGGAAAGGGCAGGGCCCAAAACTCCACTCCAAGTCCGAGCCAGCATGGTCTCTCCCCGCTCATGAGAGCAAACCCTTGCAAGGGCAACTAAAATACAAAACTACCGTGACATAGACGAGACTATTGTGAATGCTTGGAGAAATATTTAACTGGCATTAGTATAGTCTTTGGTACAGAGACATGCCATCTCAAAAACCCCCTTCTCTACCCTATAAAGGCATTTCCAGGCAGATCTTGGCTCAAGACATTAGGTGAGGTGCTGGGAGAAATTACCTGAGGGCATTTGATCCTTACTGCCAGGGGAAATTACATTTAGCTTATAGCTTCTCTCAGCTCTGCTAGGAGGCTTTTTATTACCTCTGGGTCCTTGTAAACAACCAGATGGTCTCCTGAAGTTGCTACATTTCTATAAAGCTATTTTCCTGTTTTCATCTCTAGATAGCCCAGCCCAGAATGGGCTGGCCTGGGGAGTTTGGGCGGGTTTCTAGCTATAAAATAAGCTGCAAGAAGAAAGAAGCCCCTTCTTTTTTTTCTCCCTTGTTGCCATTTCAGCTTCCCTTGGCATTTGCCTCTCTGTCTTCTCCATCTCTGTTGGTCCTCAACACCTGGTGGCAACCTTCTTGGCCTACTCTTGGCTGGGGCCTAGCTGGGAACCCAGAGTCTGGAGGTTTTCCCTGTTCTTGGATTGTATATTGGAACCTGTGATAGTAAAGCCCTTTTAAAACTGCATCGGATTCCTGAGTTTCATCCATTCCTTGCCGGCTTCGGAGGTAGAAGGGAACTTCGCTTCCCTGCACTGTTGGGGACCCCGGCGGCGTCCCCCGACACAACAGTTTCCCAAAACTGCCTGCACACTAGAAACACACACACACACATCTCTTAAACCAAGGTGACACCTTATACCATTAAAATCACAAACTAGAAGCAGGAGATAGGTATCAAATAAAACCAAAAAAGCTGGAAGTTACCCCTACCTACCTCTCTCCAATTGTCATTCTGTACTCTTGATTGTAGATTTCCTCTCTTTCACTCAATGGTTAAGTTTCTGAGCTTAAGTTAAATCTTGTAATTTTTGTTTTTGGTCACACCCAGTGATGCTCAGGGGTTACTTCCAGCTCTGTGCTCAGGGATCACTCATGGTGGTGTTCAGAGGACAATATGAGATGCCAAGAATCAAACCCAGGTCAGCTGTGTGCAAGATAAGAGCCTTACTAACTGTACTATCTCTACTCAAAATTCATTTTTTTGTTGTTTGTTTCTCTATTTGCTTTTTGGCAGTGCTGTGGGGACTAACTCAGGGGTAGATCTGGATCCCAGCATGCAAGGCACCCTACCCTCTGTGCTATTGCTCAGGGATCATAAGTCAGATTTCTAATGTCTAACCAGAGACTAATTCATGAACTGCAACATATGTACTTGTCAAATAAGCATATTAATAATGAATTGTTGTTGACTAGCTTCTTCAAATCTTTAAATATTTTTCGTGAAGTTTAATATTCAGTTCATGTATTTCTTTTCCCCCATTTGCTCAGTATCATCCTCATAGATCAATTGTTTTTGGCTCTTCATTTCTATTTTCTCCAAAATTCTGTTAGTCACTAAAAAGACAGAGCTATGACATCAGCTGCAGAAAGCCATTCTTCTGTTTATGCATGATCTGGATTCACCTTAATTAAAGTTTTCATCATTTTCCCCAATTTTTTGCAGAATACGACTACTCTCTCAGCTTTCCTGGTTTTTCCTTCCCTTCCTTTCCTCCTCTCCTCTCTCTTCTTTTTCTACATATTCTCCCATATCCATTTTATGTGAGATACTGTATCTCTCATCTTGGAATAGAAGCATTTGGGCTTGCAGCCAGAGAGGCATGGATTTGGATTCTTGTCAAGGAACCTAGATGCTCTTAGATAATTTAGAGCACCCTTAATTTAGTCATTGTTTACTTATTTGAATCCTATGGTTATAGTACTCTTGTGAGAATTTGACATAAAATTCAGAAAATGTTTAATATCATGTCTTCCACTCAGTGGACACCAACCATGGTCACTGTACAGTTACCTATACACTCCATTAGCTTTTCTAAGATAACTTCTCTCCATTTCAAAAATAAACACCATGAGGGGCTGAGATTGGCCTCATTTTGCTCATTGTTGTTACTGCTGCAACTTCCATATTGTTTTAGAACTAAATGATTTGACGTATCCCACTTATCTTGATACGTCTCCCTCAACTAGTCATATCCTGTGCTTCAATTAGCCTTTTTTGGGTAGTTGTTGTTATTATTTTGTTTGGAGGCTATCTTCAACTATACTCGGGCTAATCTTGGATCCATTCTCAAGGATCACTACTGGTGGCAAGTTCTGGTGTTAATTCAGGCCATTGGATATCACATTTGGGTCAGCCATATCAAGGCAAATGCCTTTCCTGCTCTACTATCTCCTTGACCCCATATCCTGTATTTTAATCAAACTGAATAATGTGTTTGTCCTTTATGTTATGCTATGCAGATTTTTCAATTCTTTCCCTCTTTGCTCCTGCAACCCCCTTATGGACTCTGAATTTTCTCAGTGAAATCTGTGCCGATCTTTTCAAGTACAGCTCATAGGCTCCTAAGTTCATTAAGACTTTCCTGAGTTATGAACTCTTTTGGTTTTATTATCAATAATTCTTGGTTCCTGGAATTTTATGTCTTGTGCCCACATATTGGTTTCTTTGTCTTATCAGGTAACCTTTAGTGAGAGAGATGTTTAATTATATTTTTTGTGTACATCTTTCTGGGCCACAGAGTACATGGAACAGATCTTGGAATATGCTCTGAGTGGGTGACTTATTCCAATTCTCCTATTCTGGGACAAAGGAATTACCTTAAAAGGAAAAATGCTGGCAAAAACCAGGACTTGGGAGTGATCCAAACTTGTAGTTCTAAAGTTGAAACTGGATTCCACAAGTGCCAGTGGCAAAGACAAACTGTGTGGAGAACAAATGCACCTTGTTTGTAAATAGAGTTTGCAAAGATAAACCTGTTCATCTCCCGTATGTGTTTTCCAGCTGGAGCTCATGAGTTGTTTCCCCAGGGTTCAGCCTGTAGCATGGCAATGTCCCCCCTGCAGGTTAAGACTTGCTGCGTTAATGCTTAACACACCTCTAGATTATGTTACAATGTGGAGGCTCCACATGCTGTTGAGGGGGCAGGGGTTGTCTATAAGGTGCAAGTAATGCAACTCCAGGGTCTTTCTGTCCCCATTCCATACTTTATTTCCTACTAAGTTACTGCAGACACATCTGAATATTATTATAATATTGTAGATTTCTTATTCTGCCTTAATCCTAGATGGGCATCAGATCATACTGGTGTCTGTACTTTATTATACAGTTATTGACAATAAAATAAACAAATACATTCTGTGACTCAGAGCAATAATGTAGCCAATAATTATAGAGTAGCAACATTTGACCTTTACCAAACACTAGCATAGTGATAGCTTTTCTTGCATCCTCTCTTATTATGACATATCTGGGTATAAAAGACTGATAAGCTACATAGTGGAATTTTACTGAGATTTTCCTATGATACATTTGTAATACTGAGTCATAGGGTAGCACCTACAGTACAGTAAGTGCCTACTTAGATGCTGATTCCTGGACATAGTTTTTGTAAAACCTTAGGAAAGTGGCTATCCTGGATTTCAGAAACTAAAGTGCTTCCCAGGATGTGTGATATTTAATGCTATGTTAGAAAAGTCCTGGAAAATTGGCCACCAACTTTATAATATTTTGTTTGTAAGTAGAGTTTGCAGGAGCCAGAGCGATAGCACTGCAGGTACAGCGTTTGCCTTGCATGCAGCCAGCCCCGATTCTGTCTCTGGCATCCCATATCATCCCCTGAGCACCATCAGGCATAATTCCTGAGTGCAGAGCCAGGAGTAACCTCTGAGCATTGCGGGTGTGACCCCCCCAAAAAATTCACTGTATCACTGTCTTCCCGTTCATCATCGATTTGCTCAAGCGGGCACCAGTAACATCTCCATATGTCCTGTCTCATGCAATTAGAGCCCAAGGTTACCTGCTTGCTCCAGGAACATAAAGAGCCTCAAACCATTCCATCAGGTCATGGGAATGAAGTCTATAAATGTTACTGGTATTTGGCATATCAAATACGACACGGGTAGCCTACGAGGCTCTGCTGTGCGGGTAGCATACTCTTGCAGTCATCTCTAAATCCAGCATTTATTGATGAACTGCATGGCCGCAGCAGCCACGCGAGCCGGGCTGTGATAGGCTGGTCTGCTGGGTGGAGTTCTGACCAGGGGAAGTCCGGATGTGGAAAATGGAGGCTCTCATGGAGGTGGGTGTCTTCTGGCTTGTTGCGAGGCTCTGCTGGGGTGGCAGGCCAGGGCTAGAACCCGCCATCCCTCGTGGGTGGCTGGGTACAGGGAGAGCCAGTAGCAGCTCTGCCCCATGTCTGTGAGTCTCTGGATCAGCATACTTTTGCTCTGTGCTCTGGAATCACTCCTGGCAAGATTCAGGAATCATGTGGGTGCCGGCTATTGAACTTAGGTTGGCAGCACGGGAGACAAGAACACTATCCTTGTACTATGGCTCCACCGTCCAGGAAGTCTTCCTTATGAATGGTGAAATACAAGATGATATTGCCACACAGTAGCTGCATCCCAGTTTGCAGCAAAAAAAAATTAGAATTTTCAAAGATAACCTTTTCATCTTCCATATGTATTTTCTGGTCACCCAAACAATAGCTGGTAGCTTTAATGAGTTATACTAGTGTCACCTCTGTGTCAATTTCTCAGTCATGCTTACATGTTTATGTCTCAATTTCATGTTTTGTATGTGTACACACATTTCTCTTAGTTTGAATATCATGCAATTGTCACTAGCTAGATAATTTTGATAAAAATAAACAGTGATGCCCAGCCTTTTTATATAGTTTAACCTATTTCTATGCACATCTATTTTCTCTGGATCTGTGCTGGGCATTTGTACACATCAGTTTAATTATCCTAATAAACTTTAGAGATTAAATATTATACTATTGATAAAAAAATAGGCTAAGGCGTTAATTTGAAGCATTTCATACGTCAATAAGTGGATACTTTTTTTTGGATACTTATTTTCATTACCCACTGAGGCCCAAGTACCATCCTTATCATAAATTTGCCAGGTAGGGACTTATTGCATTTATTTTAATTCTAGTGAACTGAAGTACAAAGAAGTTGACAATGTGCTTATCTTTTTTTAATAACCTTGCCTTATTTCATGCTTCGCATCACTAAGGTAGTGTTTTTCCTATGAAAGAGCTGGTTTTGGATATGATGTTGATATTCACGTATAGATACATATATAATAAATACAGCACTTTCTCAACATTTTGTAAGAAATTTTAGAAGAGGAAAAATTAAAAGATTTCATTGTGAATACCCTGATTTATATGAACTAATGCTGTTGTTGTTAACATTTCACGATATTGCTTTATGATCTTTTTGTTTCTTTATAATAGCCTACCCCCTTATGGAGGCACAAAATCCTTTGATCTCAGTATGTGCCTTCAAATTCCTCTGGAGTTAGTCCTTGCCGCCCACCCTGCTCCTAATTCCTGAATAAAATAACCCTTTACTTTTTTTAAACTATATATTACTTTTCTCTATTCTAGAATGGAAGCAGACAGTAATCTCTGTTCTCTGTTTCATACAAATGGAATTAGATATGAAATAATTATTGGTGTAATTTTCATTAAACCCAGCATATTTTTTAGATTTAATTTTTTTGCATTTCAGTAATATATGAGCGTCTGGTTATTCATTGCTCTCACCAGCTTTTCACAACTGACTACTCAGTCATTCTATCTGCCTATATCATTTTCTCATTGTGGCTTTTATTGGAGTATCTAACCATTTACATAGTATAATTATTGATGAGATAAAATTTGCTGATCATTGCTTTCCACTTGTCTATGTGTATTTCTTCCAGCGGTTTCCTTCCATATTTTTATTTTTCAATTGTTAAAATTTCAAATGTATGGAGCTAGAGGGTCATATACAGAATGATCTCTCACATGTTAGCTACAAAGAAACAAAGTAAGGGAACAACAATCTTCAGAAGGCTCAGAACTGGAGAGTTGGTCAACAGAACTAAGGTTACTAAGGGGGGAGAGGGCAAGAGGTGCATAGGAGGAGGACCTTGGGACGTTGTTGAAGAGAAGTAGGCTCTCCAGTGTGATTGTGGTGTTGGAGAGGTGTACAAATACAATTTATTATGTACTCATGAAACTTAATTGCTTTAAATGAAATAGTATTTATAAAAACATAATAAAGACAAAAAGAATTTACAATATATTTATATTTTTTCTACCTAGTTATCTAACCAGCTCTCCTTAATAGTTTTTCATTATGTTTTGGATAACTTTTTCAAATAATCCCTTCTCTCTCCATATTCTGACATCTCCTTTTTGCACTCATTAAACATAAATAGAAATGCCTGATGATATTCCAAATATCTTTGAGGTTGTGTTAATTATTTTCATTCTTTAGTTTCTTTTTATTCTTCACTTTACTTGTATCACTTGTCTTCCCATTGTTCATCAATTTGCTCGAGTGGGCACCAGTAATGTCTCCATTCATTGGGAATGAGGTCCATTATTGTTACTGTTTTTGGCATATTGAATACAACACGGGTAGCTTGCCAGGCTCTGTCATGACTTAGGGTTCATCCCAGGGGACCCATTCTTTATTCTTAAGACTGTAAAATCTTAATTGACCTATGCTTTTTCAATCTGCCAACTTAAATCTTCTGTTGAAAATCTCTATTTTTTATGCACTTTTGTAATTTCAACATCTACAATTTTTAAAAAAATGATTTCCCTTTCATTGTGAATATTCCGTATTCGGGGTGACATTTTTAAGTTAAGGATTTGTATTTAGGCACCATAATTTATGAAACTGTAATAATAGTTTCAGGTATACAATGGTCTAACTCATCCCAATATCAGTGTCAGCATTCTTCCACCCATGTCTCTCCAGGATTCTGCCTACCCTCTGCTCCTTGGCCTGCTGCCTCAACACGCACATTTTAAAGTTTAATATTGTAGTTTGGGTTCCATGATTAAAGTGAGTATTGGCTCTAGTGGTTTATATGTCTGCAGCGAGCATGCCTCAACATCGCTGAGCTGTTCAATGTCCCTGATCCTTGCCCCGTGGTCTCTAGACCACCTCTTCTTAACCTGACCCTTCCATTTCTCTCCCTCCACAGTCTTTTCATCTTATATGTTTACTATCTGTCTTCTTCAGAGAAATACCTGTTCATTTCCTCTCCCCATTCTTTGATGGAATTATTATTTTATTCTGTTTTTACATTATTAAATTTCCTTTGGACATATTTTCAAATGCTTATTTTAAGTTTTTTTTTCTAGCAAATCAAATATCTGGTTTGTCTCAGGAACAGTTCTAATAAATAACCTTTCCCCCCTGTCTATGGGTTCTTATCCGTTAGGCTTCTTCAGTAAACAGAACTAAATGATCATATATTCCATGGAAAAAAAATCAACTAAATAAGTTAAATCATCTCATGCTACATTATTTTCTAAACTCTGTTATTTTTTATTTCCACTCTTACACTTTTTTTTCACTTTGATCCATGATCTTAATAATATGTTTCAAATTTTTAGCCTTATCAATGCATCTATATGGAAATCTGAGGTCATGAGCTTAATTTATAACTGTTCACTTCTACTTTCTGAATTTGCTTACTCTTTTGACAACCATAAAGTACAACCATATTGACTATCCTGTCACAATTTAATATGACCCATTCACTTGGCTCCCATTTATGATTTTTTAAATTTTTTGATGACTCCAGTTCCTTCTATCAAAAGAGTTGTTAATTTTCCCTGATGATTTCTGTTTTAAAAAAGAAAGTGAGATGCTTTCTCAATTATAAGGCTTTTCCCTTTCTGTGTGATACTTTATTTTCCTTTCCTAAATCATTTTTTATTTCACAAGTCCAAGGAACAAAATACTTGTAATATCTATGTGGAAACTACTACCCAGTTTTATATTGTGACAATCAAAAAACACTTCTTGAATATTTTTATGTTTCACTACACAGTTAATAAAGTGCAATTGACTACTTCAAGTCTTTATATACCAACTGAAACGTAGGAGCATACAGAGTGAAAAGCCATTTTAAGAACAGGCTATTTGAAGTTGTCAGCAAAGTAGTTCAAACTAGCAAGAACTTTTTTCCCTCTACATGCTTCTCTAAATTTGAAGATGTGTCATATAACACATATCTGAGATAGTATGGGGCGGCTTGGGAATGGTAACTGCGTTCCTAAAACAACAAAGACGTCATGTAGCACTCTGGTTTAGATAAGTGAACATTTGGGCTGAAGACAAGATGGCAGAGGATACTAATGCTTCAACTAATTAGGGAGTTATCACTTGAAAAGTTACATAGCTCTGGGTCACTGAAATAACAGCTATCAAAGAAATATTCTGGGAGCCATCTTGCTTTCATTCCATAATCTTCTGATGACAGAATAAGCAGTGTACTATGGTAGTACATTCCTTAAAGTATCATTGCTTTTTCCATATCAGTGGCAGAATAAAAATTAGTAATTTCATAGAAAACATTCTTAAAGTTTGAAGTTATTAAGCTTTAAAAATGAATTTTAGTGTAACCAATCTGACTTAGGTCAAACTACAGGGAGGGTAGCAAAGAAGGAAGGAAAGAAAAATGGTAGAAAGTAAAGCTGAGTTTTACATGTGACTCTTAGCATCTTAGCAACAGAGGTCCCTAGGTGTAGAAGATTCATACATCCTTTTCAAACTTTTACTATTATCTATCGGTGATTACTTTGCTGTAGTCAGAAGTATATATGATTGGATATAAAATACTCTTAAGCCTAAACTTTAGTTTTAGCTTTGCTAATAATTGCTGTACAAAGTTAATCTCTTTAGGTCTTAGTTTCCTCAAACTATGAAAAAGTACTCAGTTTGAATAACTGATAAACTAAAGTTCTTCCAGCTCTAACATCTGCCATGCAACCAACTTACTTCTCTGCAAGATATATTCCTGTTAAAATTCAACTATTCAACTAGGAAGAACTGAAAAGTGAAATAAGAAACATTCAAGTATTAATTTTCCATATTTCCTGGACTATAAATGTATTAAGATTAGAGATGACACAAAATTTATCTATCACTTATTCTTACATAGAAAGGACTAATAGACTTTACTATATATGACT
This sequence comes from Cryptotis parvus, assembly GCA_021461705.1. NCBI lineage: Eukaryota > Metazoa > Chordata > Mammalia > Eulipotyphla > Soricidae > Cryptotis > Cryptotis parvus. The sequence continues at coordinate 106,532 of JAJIBD010026901.1, forward strand.
TAATTTTATGTTTCAAATATTATCAATTTCATATGACTAAGCTTAAAAATATGTTAAATTTATATCAGGTGATACTATAGTAGGAGCTGCTAGATTTTATGTTCCTGATTCTGTACAAAAAGGAAGAGTATAATAAAAAATAGTGGGATGTTGTCTAGCAGCATATGCACCACACACCAGCATGAACAAAATATTGTTCCACATATTCCACATTTATAATAGCCATTTTGCTTTCAATTGAAGCACTTCATTATCATGCAATTTGGGCTTCACCAAAATGTTTCTTTTAAAATCAAAATGCAGACAGCTAAATGATCCTTTCACAAAAAATCGTGATAATTTGATTGTATGTTTATCTCTAAATTTTCAACAAAGTTCACCTGTATCCTTTTCAAAATATCATTTTGAAAACATCTTCAAGGGGACACAGAATCAATATCTGAAAAGCAATAAAGAAACGTGAAATATCCCCCCAAATCTGGATGCCTACCTGTGACTCATGAATGGCTAAAATAAAATTTTTAGGCAAAGCCATGTCTCAATGATATCTTCTCAGAATTCTCTTACAAAATTCTGGACATTAAAGAAAATCTTAAATCTTAAATGTTAAAGAAGATCTTAAATCATAATAAATTTAGGGCAACATATTCCTCTTTCAAACTTTCAATGAAGACTTTCTAAATTTTTTATTTATTATACCACCATGAGATATACAGTTACAAAATTGTTCATGATTAGGTTTCAGTCATACAGTGTTCCAGCACCCATCCATGCACCAGTGCACTTTTTCCACCACCAATGTCCCCAGATTCCCTCCCCCTCTCCCGGCCTGCCTCATAGCAGGCAGATTCCCTCCTCTCTCTTTCTCTGTCTCTATTTCTCTCTCTCCCTATTTTTTACACATTGTGGCTTGCCCGACATATATTTAGGGGTTATCATGTATAGCCCTTTGCCTAAATTCAATGCTCAGTTCTAGTCTAATGTTACCATTTCCAACAATTAGTAGAACAATGGTATATATTATATTCCACAAGTGAATGCAATCCTTTTATATCTGTCCTTCTTCTTCTGACTAATTTCACTCAGCATGATAATCAATACATTTGGACAGGTCTTTCAGAATGGTTTGTAAATCAAAAGGGAAGAGACTGTATCTGCACACATTATTTGCTCAGTGATACTCCTGGTTATTTTTCATTGCTGAGATAACCCTTCTCTATCTTCACTTTTAAAATGTCTTCATTGGGGCTGGAGTGATAGCCCAGAGGGCAGGGCATTTGCCTTGCACGCCCCGCCTGTGCTGGCCCGGGTTCGATCCCCAGCATCCCATATGGTCCCCCGAGCACTGCCAGGAATAATTCCTGAGTACAAAGCCAGGAGTAAACCCTGAGCATTGCCGGGTGTGACCCAAAAAGAAAAACTAAAAAATAAAAATAATAAAATAAAATGTCTTCATTGAAATTTGCATACAAATGGATGGACGTGGAGATTATCAGCAGATCTATCAAAAGAGACCCTCCAAGCTCAAAGGCAGTGGTGGGACCTAGTGAAAAACTCAATGAAATGAAGGGCTCACCAAGAATTCTTTAACTGGCTAAGCTCTCATTCAGATTTGAAGGACAGACACACAGCTTCTTGAATAAACAACAGCTCAGGAACTTCATAGACTCAAAATCAACCTTAAAAGAAGGGCTGAAAGTGCTACTCTAAGACAAAACCCAAAAGAACAACAAACTTATACAGAAAGATGGCGCAAAATCTCATGACAATAATCTCTCTCAATGTCAACAGTCTAAATGTACCAGTTTACAGACACAGAGTGGCAAAATGCATCAAAAAATTGAATCCAAGACTCTGCTGCCTTCAAAAAACACATCTGAATAATCAGAGGAAAATACAGGCTCAAAGGAAAAGGCAGGAAAATGATCCTTCACTCAAACAACCCCTCCAAAAGACCGGGGTGACCATTCCGTTATCTGACAACAAGACTTCCAGGCTGAAAAAGGCCAGAAGGGACAGTGAAGGTCACTTTTTTAATAATAAAGGGATACGTATATCAGGAAAAAATTACACTCCTAAACCTATATGCACCCAACGAGGGGCCAGCAAAATACCTAAAACAACTACTAATAGACTTCAAAGACATTGACAGCAACACAATTGAAGTTGGAGACTTCAACACTGCTCTATTAACTCTTGATAGATTAACAAGACTGAAACTCACCAATGAAATAATGGCCCTAAGGGAAGAAATGGAAGAAAGAGGGCTAGTGATATGTATACAGGGCATTTTACCCCCCAAAAGCTGAATACACATTTTTCTCCAGTACATATGGAACATACTCCAAGATAGATCACATGCTGAGCCACAAAACTTATATAAATAAAATAAAAAATAGAAATTGTGTCAAGTATTCTTTCAGACCATGATGCACTGAAAATAGAAGTTAATTGCATACAAAAATGGAGAGTCATGCCACGCACCAGGAAACTAAACAGCACATCATAAAAGAAACCAAAGAAGAAATCCCAAAATTCCTGGAAACAAACTACACTGAAGATTCAAATTACCAGAATTTATGGGATACAGTGAAAGCAGTGTTAAGAGGCAAGTTCATAGCTCTTCAAGCATTCATCAGAAAAGAAGAAAAGGCCATCATAAACAGTCTGACTTCACAGTTTAAGATCCTAGAAAGCCATCACCAAAATGAGCCCAACCCAGGCAGATAGAAAGAAATAATGAAACTTACAGCAGAAATCAATGAGATGGAATCGCAAAAAAACAATTCAAAAGACCGATGAAACCAAGAGCTGTTTCTTTGAGAAAATAAACAAGATTGACAAACCACTTACAAGACTTGCAAGGAAAGGAAAAGAGAGAACCCAAATAAATAGAGTCAGAAATGAAAAGGAGGGCATCACAACATCAGAAATTACTTTGAGAGGCTGTATGCCACAAAACAAGAGAATCTAGAAGAAATGTACAAATTCCTGAATTCCTATGGCCTCCCAAGGTTGCAACAAGATTTGTAATACCTCAACAAACCTATCGCCATCAAGGAGATGGAATCAGTAATTAAGAATTTAATAAATATTAAATATGCCTCTCCTTTTTTTCAGTTCATTTTTTAAACATTTTATTATACCACCGTGAGATATACAATTACAACGTTGTTCACGTTTGGAGGTTTCGGTCACACAGTGTTCCAGCACCCCACCCTCCACCAGTGCCCATCACCCACCACCCATGTCCCCAATTTCCTCCCCCCCTCCTGCCTAAATGGCAGGTTCTTTATCTCCTCTCTCTTTCCCTCCCTCTCTCTTCCTTCTCCTACACATTGTGGGTTGCACTACATACACTTAGAAGCCATCATTTGCATTTTTTGTCTGTATTTAATGCTCAGTTCTATGTTGGTATCAGACCTTTTGACATTTATTCACACATGTTCCCTTCTCTATCTTACCTAACCTCTGACTCCCACGCGCTTGTGGTAATTTCCACTTTTGGTAAGATCACCTAGTATATTTGTCATGCAAATAAATGCAGTCATTCTATGTCTCTCTCTTTCCTTCTGACTAATTTCACTCAACATGATTCTTTTCATATCCATCCATTTATAGGCAAATTTCATAACTTCATTTTTCCTGAGAGCTGCATAGTATTCCATTGTGTAGATGTACCACAGTTTCTTTATCCAGTCATCAGTTCTCCGGCATACTGGTTGTTTCCAGGTTCTGGCTATTGTGAATAGTGCTGCTATGAAAATAAAAGTGCGGATTGTGTTTCCGCTGTGTGTTTTGGCTTCCCAGGGTATATTCCCAGGAGTGGTATGGCTGGGTCAAAGGGGTGCCTCTCCTTCTTAAATAAGTCAATATGGTTCCTCTGTACCTCATGCCACAGTTCTTTTTGTGCCTATTTTGAGATTTACATCTCCTCTTCTGTTGTCTAGTAGTGGTGCTTTTAACTCTGTTTCCAAGGCCTATTCAGTGTTTATTTCACATACAAACTCTTTAGTTGTGTCCTTCAAATGTGTTTTTTCTCATTTCTGACCTCCTGGTTTCTTGTAACATTGTCTCTTTGAACTCATTAATCATCTTCAAGATGTTAGTTCCAAAGTCTTTATGTGATATATCACCTGCATGCACCCTCCCATATCCTCGAGTTGCTCTCAGTGGCATTCAGATGTGTGACTCTATTAATTCCCAGCCATAACTATCCCAACTGATGTTATTTCTACCCAGATACCTGGAGCTCATGTAAGTGGTTCAAGGTGGCTTACAGTGTCACTGACCCTGCTTTTCTTCCAGACATATTATAGGGTTCTATGGTTTCTTATTAGTATAGCTTCCTTTTTGAATTTTTGTGAACATAGGCAACTGGAGTTAGGATTAAGTTATTCTGAACACAATGTTGTTGGTGGCAGCCAAGCCATTCTTTGTTTATGGGCTCACTGTGACACTTCCAACTGTATTCCATTTGGAGTATGAACGAGGAAAATATTGCATGCCATGTTAGTAGACACCGGTTTCTGATGCCTCCAAGAGATGGTCCTGCTGAGCCAGGGTCTGTGGAAAGGTGAAGTGGGGTGAGGGAAAGTTCTGGCAAACTATAGAATGTTAGTAAACACAGTATAAATTGGTAGACTTTACACAGGAGACGGTCAAAATTCACTTTGTGTGTGTTTGGTGGGGGGGTATTGGGGGGTCCCTTCAGCAGTGCTCAGGATTTATTTCTACATCTTTGCTAGGGACAATACCGGGCAGTGCTTGGGAGAATCATTTATGATGCCGGAAATCAAACCCTCGACAGTCTCATGAAAGAAAAGCACCTTACCCCTACACTTTTTTTTTTGACCCTGTCAAAATTTATTTTATGGTTTAAATACAAAACATGTCCTCATCCAGGCTGACAATACTTATAATGTCATGGAGGTACTTTTGGCTAATTTAGACCGTATTACTTATGCCAAAATTCTAAGAGAGGAACCCATTTTTTTCTCTCGCTAACTATAGTGAGACATTATATTCCTCTTTTCCTAGGAATATGTTTAGATTTTTATAGAATTCAGATAGGGAAAAACTTGTTCTCCTACTTATAGAAGTACACCATTTCTCACAATGAGGGAAGTTTTAGATATGTATAGTATCCTATTAAGAGAATATTATAGACTTAGGATGTCCTTACAGTTCGCTGCTCTGAGAATAGGGCACGCAAGAGAACTGAAGGAATTAATCTATCAGAAGACACAAGAGGGGAATGAACTTTCCTCGATAGGGCTCATAGATCTCACTGAGATGACCCAAATCTCTTGCTAATAAATTGTTAGAACCATGAGACCTTCACTCCTGCAGCACCAATATTTATCAGAGTTGGTTCAAAATTGCCAGGGAGCTGTTAAAATGCCAAATCCTGTGAATCTGCTTGAAGTTTTAGATGAGATGATATAATGTACATATTTAAAAAAAAATACAACTTGTCAATTGACCTCATTTTGAGAAAAATGTGTTTCCACCTTGACAGTATGGACCATAAGACAACTAGAAGTTAGTATATATTCAGAGCATACATTTTGAGAAATTATGAAAGATTTCATGGCATTTCTAAACTAAATTCTGCAGAATAGTAATCTCAAGAAATGATTTGTAAGATACAGTTTTCACTGAAAGGCAACACATCTTCCACTATCTCTATTACTAAAGTCCTCCATTCAAAATAGAAAAGATTTTCCAGAATCCAATGAAATAGAAACAAACATGCTTAAGACAATATTTTCCCGATAGGTTCTCATAAGACATTTAACAATATACTGACAAATTTTCCATAGAAGTATTACACTTTAGTCACTCTTTGGTGAAGAGCTAATTATAAAAATTTAAGAGGGATGCAACTAGGTGTGAAGACTCAGTCCCAGAACTAATTCTCAATTCTTAGGAATTTTTCATCAAGGTGGGAAATCCATAGCTTACTCCTTATACCCACACCTATTCATTTGTGCATTTTTACAACTTCTCAGTTAAATAAAAATTCTCACTTGATTCTCTGAACCAAGAAGAGCAGGTATTATTAAACAAATTAATAGAAAGTAATACAATTATTTGTCTAGGTCACTTACCTCTGTATTTTGTCTTATTTATAATATTCATGCCTAAAAAATGACATGGGAGTTAAACTTTTAAAAACTTTAAGAAACTTCGCTATATTTACTAATAAAGTCACTTGTCACTCGTTTTCCCATTGTTCATCAATTTGCTCAAGCCGATGACAGTAATGTCTCCATTCAGTGGGAATGAGGTCTATTACTGTTACTGATTTCAGCATATCGAGTACACAATGGGTAGTTTGCCATGCTCTGCCGTGACTCTGGGTTCATTCCAGAGGGCCAAGTCGTTTTCTATGTCAGACCATCAACCGTCCAGGGCCCACGGGGCAGAGCCCTGGGGGTGTTGATAAGCCTGTCTCCTGTCTGCCACCGACCAACCCAGCTGGGCACCGCAGCCACAGCAGCAACACCTCAAAGGGCAGGACTAATGAATACTAATAAAGTATTATATTTTTATGGGAATAGTGGTTACAATGATTGGCAATGAGCAAAAAGAGTTAGCATTAATCTTCCAATAATTGGGATGAATTGATTTAAACTCTGGTTTTCCAACTCATCTCTTCTGTATCATATACAGTCTAGTATCTCAGTTAATATATTTAACCCTGACTAAGGCTAGTCATGAATTAGTGGTTAGCTAGGAAGTTATTTTTATCTATGTAACTTTTTAAGACATAATCTCTCAAAGTTGTTCCTATGTTATTCTTTATTAACACAAGTCAACATATTCCACTAGTACTCTTGTATAACTTTTACTTATTGATTTATCTATTGATTAATTTGTTTATTTTAGTATACCATCATGAGATATACAATTACAAAGATGTTCATTATTGGGTTTCAGTAATGCAGTGTTCCAGCACCCACCCACCACCAATGTCCCCAGATTCCCTCCGGCATCCCCAGCTTGCCTCTATAGCAGCAACTCTCTCTTCTTCTTCTTCTTCTTCTTCTTCTTCTTCTTCTTCTTCTTCTTCTTCTTCTTCTTCTTCTTCTTCTTCTTCTTCTTCTTCTTCTTCTTCTTCTTCTTCTTCTTCTTCTTCTTCTTCTTCTTCTTCTTCTTCTTCTTCTTCTTCTTCTTCTTCTTCTTCTTCTTCTTCTTCTTCTTCTTCTTCTTCTTCTTCTTCTTCTTCTTCTTCTTCTTCTTCCTCCTCCTCCTCCTCCTCTTCTCCTCCTCCTCCTCCTCCTCCTTCTTCTTTTTTTCTTCTCTTCTTCTTCCTCCCTCTTCCTCCTCCTTCTTCTTTTCTCCTTCCTCTTTTTCTTCTTTTTCTTCTCCCTCTTCCTCCTCCTCCTTCTTCTTCCTCTTCCTCTTCCTCTCTCTTCTTCTTCTTCTTCTTACAAAGAACAGTGTTTCACAGTACAGTTGTTAGTAATATTCATCGTTTAACACCAATACCACCACCATTGTGCTCCCACCACCAACAAAGATGCTCCATCTCCACACCAACCCCCTATCCCCATGACTGCTCCCCTACCTGGCATTAATTATATCGACCATTACAGCCAGCATATGAGAATGGTAATGATAAATACATTACTGTTTAATTCTATCAAATGTGATGGGTTACCTGGCACATCAGTATACCAGGCTTTGATATATTGCACGGCACTTTACAGCTGTGTGCCACGGGGAGAACTAGTAGCAGCTCTGCTGTTTTTCTGTGTCTCTGGATCGTGGCATTCAGCACCAGAAGCAGTCCTTAGGCACAACCACTGGGCCTTCCAGAGAGGGCAGAGATGGGGGGGAGTGTTCCCAGCTCCAGCGCCACCTATAAAACCTATAGTTTTTAAGGATTATTAACCTAGGAATTTGAGTCTTGTTTCTTTTCATGTTTTGCCTTTATTCCTCCTATACTTTCTACAATTTTACTTCTCAAGTACTTGTTCTTATTATGCAATGAAAACTTACAGATTTTTTTCATGAGCATGCCAACCACATAACTATTTAGATTAATATCTAAATTATGAGGCTCAATTTTTAGAAATATGTAATAAGTCATATCAGTTATTGTACATCTGAATGTACATTGAAAAATTTCTTCTTCAACATTCTTGACAATGTGGCTAAATGATACTACCATTGATTTAATATATGCCTTCTCACCCATTATCTGACATTCGGTATTGATTTCTCTGATAAATTTAGAATATATATATATAACTATGTGTAATTATAAAGAACTAATGAGCATATACAACTGAATAAATACACAAGTTTTAGTTTCTATGATTATGTATAACTTTAAGAAATTTTTAAAAATGTGTAATTGAATGGATTTTCCTTAATTTTAAATATGCTTAGTTTTAATGTAAATAGTTTACAAAGTTAAACATTTCAATTCCTTTTCTTTAAGCTTAATGTAGGCCTTATTTTCTCAGGACTCTATACTATTAAAATGTAAACAATTTTAGAAATACTGCATTTTCTATCCTACCTCATAATCTGTTTTTAAAATATCCAGAGAAAAATAAAAATGCATCATGTTTGAAGTCAATGCCATTGAAGGATAAACTGTGTCTCACTTTAAGTCATGTTATAAGTTCATTATATCTAGAAAAACAATTTGAATAATAAAAGTGCCAAATGTTAACTTAAGCTATAAACATACAATGGCATATTTATACCAGGCATCAAACTTTTCTAGGTTTCTTTTCTTAATGTTTTTCATTTTGCACTAAAATTCTTAACCTATTTCTTCTGTGATTTATGGGATAGATTAATTATTTTTTGATTAATAAAATTGGAAACTTTAATTATACCTATTAGAGGTTATGTTGCATTAGATAAATCCACTAGTGATCAAAAATATATTTTTAAGGGAGTTTAGGCTAATATATCAACAAATGAGGAGCTATAAACATGATTAATATACACATTAGACTTTCTTATCACATTTTGCTGGCAGTTTTTATCCGGTCCCCGCTGAAATTCCATTGAGTTCTTTCTCCTTTTTGTATAAAATACAGATTATGTGGAGACAGCAGTCTGAGCAACTGGAGTTTCATCTTGTCTGTCCATTAATTATTAATGTTGTTTCAGTACTTCTTATCTAACACTGCTGAGAGATGAGGGCTGTATTTTTTATAGTCACTTTCCAGTAAGGAGGGAAAAAAGATCCAATGATGCATGTGTACTTGGAAATAAAGGGAAAAATACTTAGAGTTTTATTAAACTCTTACCATTTAATGTTTTAACTTTCTAATTTTACTGTGGTACTGAAAGAAAATATAATTTTTTAAAGAGTAAACAAAAGCTGGTAAATAGAAGTTTAGGATGTTGGATGACAGGCCTAGCTAGCTTGGGAGCTTTGTTGTTTAACCCACTTACAGTTTAATCTATTTACATGTTCTTAAGCAAGGTTTCTTGCTAATGAGATTTCTCTTTTGTATAAACACTGATGGATGGTGTGTCAGTTACAAAACTCATTTTGACTCTGAATCAGATAACTTCTGAAACATTACTATAATCTCTGCTATGATTTCAAAGTTTTCTAGGTTGGGCACAGTTCCTCTTTATACCCACTGGTCCCATTGTGAAACAGTTAGAATTTACCAGGAGACTACCACCCTGGCTGTGTGAGACTATCATTTAAGATAAAGGAAGGTTCATGCTAGTTTGCCCTCAAGTGGGCGAGCATTACCCTTTCAGTAAACAGAGGACAAGACACTCAGAATCGCTTTGGTACAGAATAGAAAATAGATGTACCTTGCAGGTACCATCTAGATTTCATGAAAACCATGAAATTATGGTGTGTTTCTCCCCATAAATATATATCCACTGAGATGTATTTCTTTATACCAGCTTTCTCACTCTCTGCAGTGTCTTGACATAAGAGATAATCTCAGAGAATGGGACTTGTCCCTGGCATTATCATTTGTTTAGACCTGAAACAAGGTCTACCTGGAAGCTGATTTGTTGATCTTTGTTGACACGACTTTCACTGAAGAGTAGGATTACTTTTGGATATATTAGGGAACTGACTTGAGGTACAAAGATCCACTTTGGTGGGAGACTTGGGCTCTCATGCACGGTCTATGTTCTGACCAAGAGGTCTCATTATTTTGGATTATAGCTGTGGAGCTTGTTTTAGTAAAAGCCTTTTAGAACTGTGCTGGACTCCTGAGTTTTCATCCATTCCCTGCCAGTGTCGGAGGTAGACGAAAATCCTACAGTTTGAATTTTTCTTACATTTCCCCTATCACTCCTGATAGCTCCTGTTTAAATTAAGTTTAATTTATTGAAATCACTGTATCACTGTCTTCCTGTTGTTCATCGATTTGCTCGAGCAGGCACCAGTAACATCTCCATATGTCCTGTCACATGCTAGTGTAGCCCAAGGGCATCTGTTCACTTGAAGAACATAAAGAGCCTCAAACCATTCCATCAGGTCATGGGAATGAGGTCCATAATTGTTACTGGCATTTGGCATGTCAAATATGACACGGGTAGCTTGCCAGGTTCTGCTGTGCAGTTGGGATACTCTTGTAGTCACCTCTCATCTCGTTCATTTATTGATGAGCCCGGCTTGTGATCAGTTCTTCTGCTGGGTGGAGCTCTGACGAGTGGGGAGTCCGGATGTGGAAAATGGTGGCCCTCATGGTGTGGGGGTTCCTCTGGCTTCTTGCAAGGCACTGCTGAGGTGGCGGGTCAGGGCTGATGTACTAAGATTCGAAGTTCTTCAAAGAGGTACACACGCTGAGGTGGATCCCGCTGGGTGGCTGTGCCGCAATCTTGAGCAAGCTACAAAGCCAGGACCAGCCTCAGCCGCAGCCTGACTGAGAGGCCAATTTATTAAAATACTGAATCAATATTTTTGCTTTTGTTTCATTTCCTATTGAAAATTGGGGTTGTACATATTAGTGATTTTAGTAAATGAGTCAGGCAAAAGCAATGATGTTTCAAGGTTTTCTACCATTAAATTAACTCTCCTTTAAATTCAGGATTTCCCCAACCTGGAAAAAAAAGATATTCTACAATATACAACATAACAGAGACTTAGCACTTTAGTCCTTGCCCCAAATGATCAGACTTATGTGCTTTCTATTACACCCCTGAGCTTTAAATTACACTGTTACTTGACTAGGGCATGAAGTCTATTGTTTATGTAATTGAGACAATAAATTTAAATTCTACTCATACAGTTTATCAAGGCAATCTGGACAGTGCATAATCTCCAATATTCGGTTGAAATCAAAGTATCTTGCAAAAGATGCCCTATTGTTGGGGAGCCACTGGGGTCCCCAATGATATCAGGAAACGAGTTCCCTTCTACCTCCAAAACCTAAAGGTTTGCGGAGGTGGCTTTCAGACTGCTATAAAGAGTTGAGGTTGCCTTTCTATCCCTCTGGAACTCCAATGATCCTTATGTTGTTTTTCTTGAATTCATCCTAGTGTTCTCTTGCATGCCCTTGAGTTATTATGAGGTCCTTTCCCCTCTTTCCTATTTGCCTGAGTGCTTTCTGCAGTTTATATTCAAACTCACTAAATCTGTCTTTGACTGTTGTCATTCTACTGTAGAGGGCACTTACAGAATTTTTTCATTTCATCAACCAAATTTTTTAAAATATATTTTATTATACCTCCATGAGATAAACAATTACAAAAATGTTCATGTTTCGGTTTCGGCCATACAGTGCTCCAGCACCCATCCCTCCACCAGTGTGCCCATTTCCCACCACCAATGTCCCTGATACCTTCCCCCCTCCCTAGACTGCCTCTGTGGCAGGTTCTTTATCTCTTTTTCTCTCTCTCTTTCTCTTCCTTCTCTTACATTTTGTGGATTACAATACATATACTTAAGTATACATAATACATATACTCAATACATTTATATATACTTTCATGTGTATCTTTTTGCCTGTATTTAATTCTAAGTTCTATGTGGTAATAGTACTTTTGACAATTATTGGCACACTGTTATCTGTCTTACCTAACTCTGCTACCACACGTTTATGGTAATTTTCACCTTTGACAAACCTCCTGATCCACGTTTCACCTGACCTTGGATCATCAACTAAATGTTTTAACTGATGAAAATTTCTGCTTGCAGTTTTCTTATTTATGCTCCCATTTCCTCCTATATTTTTGTTGGCTGTCCATTCTGCCATGTCTTTCATATCCTCCTGTATTTTATTGGATGCTCATTCCACTGTTTCTTTGAGTTCATTAAACATCTTCACAATCTCATCTCTGAATTCTTTGTCAGAGAGATTATGTATGTGGGTATTCCTTGTTGGGGCTTCTGAACTCTTGTCCTCATTCTGTCCTTGTAGTGGAGATCTGCATTGTTTCACCATGATGCTATAGTAGTCTTAAAGCCAGCTCCGCGAAATGTTTTTCTCCCTGTGGTTGAGTAGGAACCTTTGTTTTTGATATTGCCTGCGTGACCTGGGAAATCCCTAGGATATTCTAGTATGTTAGTGATGAGATATGGAGTGGTGAAGAAATGTGCAGCCTGGTCTCAGTGTTACCTAAGAAGAAGTGTTCCGGCCTGAGTGGAGGTCAGCGCCCCACCCAGGTTCTCAACCCTGATCAAAGTCCAATAATTGTCGAATTTAATTGGCTCATAAAATAAAATTTGAGAAGACCTGTAAGTCTTTTCCAGCCAGAAAGATTGTATACAACTAACTGAACTTCTCTTAGAAGAAAGAAGGAAAAAGTCTAAATAGCAAAGCAATTTAGATCATCTTTGTTAAAAATATAAACAACTCCAGTGTTACGTACTTTATTTCCTGCATCACAGCACTTCATAATAAATTAACAGAAGGAATACATGTGTATGTTTCCAGATTCTGGAAGCACATTAATGGAGTGGTGTTTCACTATCTTCCAGTGAATATTATTGAGAAAATAATATCTGTATAAGGGATCTATGGAGTATCTGTGGTCTGAAACTTACTTTTTAACAAAATTTATGTCCTATGATTCAACTACAAAGTGATCTGCCTGCAGTTATTAAGCATGTACTGCAAGTAAAATTCACAAATGATACTTCTAAAGTTGCTAAAACTTTCATGCATGAAGATTGAACTATTGTTGAATTCCTTGTTAAAATGATTTTTTATAACATCTGAAATGCTTTCATTTGAATGAAGTTATAGTTGACCTGTAGAATGTGGCAGTGAGGGATCTGGCCCAGTGACAAAACTGCCGAAATCAGGAAATCAGGAAATTAACAACCTAGGGAATAATGGCCGATAGAAGAACATTAATACTAAATAATGAATAAGAATGTAAACAGATAAGAAATTGAGAGTCCTAGATCTTTAAAAAGGCTGAAAGAGGGATGGCAAAGATAAAAAGTGATAAGACCTGTCAAGAAGAACAAAGTCAATGTGTGTACATTATTCAGTTTAAGGAATTAGAGTCAGAAGGTCAAGTGTGGGTAACATTAAATATGAATAATGGGGGAATAAAATAAGTAAAAAACAAGCTAGCTTCATAAATCATTTCCAGAGCAACTTGGCTGGGGGAAGGGAAAAAATGGAGGAAAACCCATTGCAGCCTGTTGAAATGTCAAGATCTATTACCAATTACTAAATATCAATGTATTCATGCAAAACCCCAGTATTTGAAGTCATTAAATAGTGTGTTCTACAAACCATTAGGAACTATATATTTTACATTTTGAAATATTTGCAAACTAAAACAAAAACAAAGAAAGAAACAAACAAAAGCCACCTGGCAGAAAGGAAATATATTTGGAAGGTGGGTGCCGAGAAAGAACATATGTGCTCTCATTGCAGGGTGCTATTCCAGAACTATCTCTGAACTGATCTACTTGGAAATCCCATGTATTTCTTTCTGACTGTACAGCCAACACGAGAGAAGCTGCTCTGGAAAAAAAATGCAAAAGGGAGAGGTTTGGATGAAAATTTGGGCAAGAGTCCATAGGCCAAGGTTAAGAACCAGAACTTCTGCTCTTCATGCTCTCCCACTGGGAGCTGTACAGACGAAGAACAGGGATGGATCCTTTGAGGGGAAAGGGGGACACTGAAGCAGGCCACTAAAAACATCTTAAAGCCCAATATAAACAGTATGCTGGACACATGTGGGTTACAGAGAGTGGTGATGAATAAGAATATATCCAGACAAGAACTTCAAACAGGAGGCAGCTGAGAGATGATGAAAATGATTCAGTGCCTTCAGAAATAACTCATGGAGGCACAGAATGTGAAGAAAATAAAGAAGAAGTGTCCACATTTATCAAAACATTAGACAGGGACTGGAGGATGCTCAGTTAAGGAGAACAAATCATTGGGCAGGATAAAGGAAAGGATAAACAATATGGGAGTTATGGAAAAAATAAATACAGTGATGCAAGAGCAGAACTATAATATAGAAGATTAAGTCAGGCTCCCTGAATCACTGACAACAGAAATTAATCTTTAATTGGAGATTTTATTTAATCCAAGGGAGACTGACTCTTTGGCTAGCACTGGCCACTACCTTCTTTGTGACCATCCCAGGCTCTAAGTTTATTTGGGAAGTGCTGTCACCCACAGGTCTGACTGACAGCATCTACTCAGGCAACTTAGAGCCTAGGTCACAGTGAATGAGTTGTTCTATGTTTAATATAATATCTGTTGCTACCTATTTTATCATTTCTTCTTTTGTGTGTACTTGATCATCTGAACTCATTTGAACTAAGCTTTTAAAATGGCACCATTAATACCTGTGTTTTTTAAGCAAATGTTCTACTTTTGGTATCTCTCTTTTGACTTACTTGATTAGTTTACTAATCTTTTATATGATGCATTCTACTTGCTGATGAAAGTGACTAAAGAAGTAGAGCTTTACACCAATTATATTGAGTATGGTGGATTTGTAAAACTGCAGCATAGCCCTGGTCTATGCTGTTTACCATGTCCCTAAGCCAATATCAAATGTGTATGTAATTTACTGGAGAGCCTCCATTTTCCACATCAGGACTTCTTCCTCGTCAGAACTCCACCCAGCAGACCTGCCTATCACAGCCCAGCTCATTGAGATCCACCCTGCAGCAGTCTTTTTTTAAATCTGGCCCAGGTATGCTGATCCAGAGACTCACAGACATGGGACAGAGCTGCTACTGGCTCTCCCTGTGCCCAGCCACTCACTAGGTGCCCGGGAGGGAAGGCAGGTTCTAGCCCTGGACCGCCACCCCAGCAGAGCTTTGCAACAAGCCAGACAACCCCCACTCCATGAGGGCCTCCATTTTCCACATCCGGACTTCCCCCTCGTCAGAACTCCACTCAGCAGACCAGCCTATCACAGCCTGGCTTGCGCGGCTTGCGGCGCGTGGTTCATCAATAAATGCTGGATTTAGAGATGACTACAAGAGTATGCTACCCGCACAGCAGAGCCTGGCAAACTACCCGTGTCGTATTTGATATGCCAAATACCAGTAACAATTATAGACCTCATTCCCATGACCTGATGGAATGGTTTGAGGCTCTTTTATGTTCCTGGAGCAAGCAGGTGCCGATCTACTTGCATGAGACAGGACATATGGAGATGTTACTGGTGCCGCCCGAGCAAATCAATGGTGAAAGGGAAGACAGACAGTGATACAATGATGTAATTTACTCTAAATCTAGACTACAGCTTTCTAAGATTTATTCACAAAGAAATATATCTGCACAGGATTATAATCACATTTGATTCCTTATTAATATTTCAGATAAACTATCTGACCTGATTCATATTGGTCCACTTACTTCATACCATATTTCATAAAAATAAATAAACTCATATTGTTTGATTCTCTTTAATCTGTTTAATATAGACTATATATTTAATACTGAATTGAATGTATATTCAAATGTGATTGATTTTAAATGAACTATTGATTTCAATAGATTTGGCCTGAAGTCTCAGATAAACATATTTTCTCCCACAGAACTTGAATTGTATTTATTTTGAAACTATGTTCTACATTTGAAAACAAGTGATTTAATTTCTACTATACCAGCTACCAGAATTAGAGCAAAATGCCCCCTGAATTTGAAATTCCATGGTGTGATACTAGAATGGGAAGTGCAGAGAAATACTATTGGCATGATGATTTTCTGCCATGATAATTTTATTGTCTGCGGTGATGCTTTTTGTTCCTACAGATCCTAACATCTTGTCAGCTCTACCCTCTTACCTATGTTACTAAAAGTTTTAAGGTTATGTATTTAATTTAACAATCTTGTACATGTATTTAAAAATGAATTCAATGTTTATTGAATTAATTCATTAAAATGGCACTGTGATAGTGCCAAAGAATATCTGAATGCCAAAAAAGTTATTCCTAAAATAGTCACAGAATTTGATAACTTTAAGGAATCTATGACCAATTAGTGCAGATACCTCCACCATTCTTTCCAAGGGTGCATCCAAATTCCTCAAAATCTGCAGTGCCAGGAAGTTCATCACCTAAAGGTATCCTTGTCTACTAATGATGACCTTGGACACTAAAGCATATCTGCTTTCTCTATGCACAGAACTTTATTACCACCAAAATGGAAGCTCAAGGAAGAATTTAACAATAATTTTATGTTGGATTTTTAACCCTTTAGCTTTTCACCAGCTTCTCTCTCCTGCCAAATCCATTGTAGCATGGCATACTGGCTTCTCCAAGTACTGTGGCTTCTCATTAGAACTTAGTCACTCACTTTTATCCCAAACTTCAAGCAGTATAATGTCTGATCTTCTATTTGAAATAACTTTGATAAACTATTTTTACAGACTTCCTGGGACGCATGTCTCATCCTCGAGCATTTTTTATGGTTTAAATTTTTATATTGTAACAGATAAATGAAGATGGTTATAGACATACAGGACCCTCTTTTGTAGTTCAAGTCTCACTAAGTAGGCGGTATGTACATTTGCATGAGTTGGCTCTCTTCACTATGCTTTGTCCTGACCTTCCACTAGGTGGAACACTGAAGCACTGTGCTCTCATGTCTAATCCCAAATCCTCATGTAATGACTGATGAGTATATTTTTAATCCATATATATATCCTTAAAGAGTTATTCTTTGGTATTTAACTTTATTTTTTTGTATTTTATATAAATTATATAAATATTTAAATTATATAAATATTTTATAATTATGCTTTTAGCTGAAAAATGAACATTTGCTACACCTTGACATTTGTGTGAGTTTCCTGTACACAGCAAGTATAAAGAAGATAAGTGGCTTGGTTTGGGGCCAGGTGGTCATTTAAAAAACATAATCATAATATTTATGTCTCTGACAAAGTCATTGTCCTGAGGTTTAGTTTCCTCACTTATAAAATGTGTATATTGATATATAAGGATGGCATAGAAGTCAAATAATCTTGGCACATAAAGGGCACTCAATAGATATATTTTTTCTCATGCAAGAGGATATTTCTTGATGGAAAATATTGAAATAACTAATTTCATTTAAAAGTAGATCTTTATCAATATATTATGTGGCTATGAGAAGACTAAATCTTAACCATTGCAGAAACTTTTATAGATTTGCAAAGGACTTCACATCAAAGGCCATTCCGCATTGAGTTGGCACTGGGATATTAATAAATTTATAAATAGCTGCTCCCCCTACAATACTCTCAACTACCAAATTGTTCTGCCTTCACTTACATGAATTGTTAAACTTTGATTTGGAAATCTGATTGACTTCTGGAAACAAATGAAATTCATTCTAGCAACATCCTTGGATGCTATGTTATCTGAGTCTATTTCTTTATGAAACTAATTTACCCTGAAGTCATTAGGCCCATAGAATGACTCTGGAAGGATTGTTTTACCAAAAGAATAGTATTCCAAAAAGAAAAATCCCTTAGTATCAAGCTAATTTTAGTGAGGATTTATTTCTGGCATCCCAATTTTATTTGTGATCATTATTTTACAGCTAAAAACTCTCATCTACTCAACCATTTCAACAAGCTTTCAAAGTTATGAACAATATTTATTTAATGAAAAATAAATATCTTAAAATCATTGTCATATTCTACAGGTCTGTCAAAAATGGGTTAGGTGCATTTGTGTATATGTTTCATTTATTTATGTCACTTTTATGGGGTAATCATGTACCAAAATACTGATTTTGGTTAAATATTCCACAAAGTCAAGCATTATTTCTTGGCTATTCTTGTAAACTTCTTTTATGCTCAGTATAATGTACATTACAAGATTAATTCAGTGACTTGTTAGAGTTACTAGCCAATTTTTATTTCATTAAAATACTTTCTTCTTTCAATAGCTCTCTTTTCTATTTAACTTGTATAGGAAAGTCATGGACTTTTTGTGCACAATTTTTTATGCCTGCTTCTTTTTCTATATAAATTTATTGTTTCTATGACTTTTAAAAGACTCTTTAGGGTTATTTAAATATAGTATGTCATCCACAATTACTATAATCTTGACTTCTTCCTTTCCTAATTAAATGCCCCCTTGATATTTTTTCATGCCTAATTGCTATGGAAAGTGTTGCCGGTACTATATTGAAGATGTGGTGAGAGTGAAACTTTCTTTTGTGCCCGAGATCAGGCACAGTGAAGGTTTTAAGCTTTTACACATTGAGCATAATGTTTAAGGTGACCTTTGTGGTAAATGGTTTTGACTATGTTGAGGAAAGTTTCTTCAATTCTCATTTTATTGAGGATTTTTATCATGGATGGGGGGTTGGCTATTGTCAAATGCTTCTCTGCATATGCTGTTTTGATATGGTATATTATGTCATTTGACTTAAGAATGTTGAGCCACCCCTTACATTGAAGCATGAATTCCACTTGGCCATGATGTATGACCTTTCTGATGAAATGTTAAATTTGATTTGAAAATATTCTGTTGGGGATCTTTGCATTTATGCCATTAAGGATATTGGTTTTTCTGTTCTTGTGCTATCTCCTTCTGCTTTTGTAGTGGGGTATTGCTTGCTTCATAGAAACTGTTTGTGAGGGGTTGGAGTGATAGTACAGTGGGTAGGCATTTGTCTTGCATGTGGATTTGATCCCTGACATCTCATATGGTTCCCCAAGCACTTCCAGGAGTAATTCCTGAGTGTAGAACCATGAGTTTGCCCTTTACATTGCCGGTGTGATCCAAAAATCCAAAAAATGAAAGAAAAGTAAAAAGAAAAAGAATTGTGTTTCTGTTTTTTTTAATTTCCTTGAAAAAGCCTGTAAAGAACTTGCAGTAAACAGGTCTTTAAAGTTTTGAAAGAACTCACTAGTAAAATGCAAATCAAAATAACAATGAGAAACTACCTCACATCACATCAGAGAGACTGGCATTTATCTAAAAGAACAGGGGCCGGAGTGATAGCCCAGCGGGTAGGGCATTTGCCTTGCACGCCAGCCTGGGCCGGCCTGGGTTGGATCCCCAGCATCCCATATGGTCCCCCAGCACCGCCAAGAGTAATTCCTGAGTGCAGAGCCAGGCATAACCCCTGAGCATTGCTGGGTGTGACCCAAAAATCAAAAAAAAAGAACAACAACTGATGTTGGTAAGGATTTGGGGGATAAGGCACCCTCATTCACAAATGGTGGGGATGTTGTGTGGTCTAACCTTTTTGGAAGTCAATATGGTTACTGTTAAAGGACTATCAATTGAGTTTCCATAATACATAGTAAACTCACTCCTCAGAATAGATCCCATAGGTCCAAAAGAACAATCCAGTAAAGATATCTGCACTACTATGTTCATGGCAGCACTATTCACAATAGTGAAAACCTGAAGAAAAACCAAGTGCCCAGGAACAAGATGACTGCATAAGTAAACTATGTAAATATTCACAGTGGAATACTACATGGCATTAAGAAAAGTCATGTGATTTGCTTCTACTTGGATGGATTTGAGGAGTATGATTTTAAGTTAAATGAGTCAGAGGGAGAGGGACAGATGCAAAGATCTCTCTCAAATGTGGATTATAAAATTAAAACTTTACAATGGAATAACAAAGCCAAAGGCAATAGAAAAATAGAGCAGGAAAACTATTCTTCAGTATAAAGGTTGCCTCTGGATTGGTGATGGGGGATGAGTTAGGGAAGGGAACAATAGGACAATGATGGAAAGGAAAAGTGCCTGCTTTAGAGGCAGACTATGGAAACTGGGTCATTGGTGAAGGGACTGGTGTTGAACACTGAATACCTGAAACTTAATAACGAATAACTTTGTAGCTCTATAATTCATTGTGATGAAAAATTATTTAAAAATACTTTCTTCCCGAAAAGACAATGTAGAAAAGTTATCTGTACTCCTATGTTCATTGCAGCACTATTAAGAATAGCCAGAATCTGAAAACAACCCAAGTGCCCAAGAACAAAGGGGTAGATGAAGAACCTCTGGTACATCTACACTACGCAGCCAACATAACTCATGTATAAACTCGTGAAGTTTATAAATGAATGGACATGGAGAGTATCATGCTGAGTGAAATGAATCATGGAGAGAGGGACAGACATAGAGTGATTGTCTCAAAATCCAGCATTTGTAGGATATAAAAATCATAATATGATTGGTGGTGGGAGATGGGCACTGGTGGCGGGATGGGTGCTGGAACACTGTATGACCAAAACCCAAATATGAACTTTTCAACTGTATATCTTTGTAATTGTAAAAATAAAAAAAATAATAAAATCATAATATGAGAATAGAATGCAAAGACGGGAGAAGAGAGTCAGGAGGATTGGTCCATGGTAAGAAGTTTCCACAACGGGGCCAGGAGAAGAGTGCTGTTAGGACAGAGAAGGGACCACTATGACAATGATAGATGGAAATTATTACTCTGGATAAGAAAAACAGAAAAACAGCTGGAGAAAGAGAGAGACAGAGAGACAGACAGAGAGATAGGGAGGGAGAGATTGCCACAGTGACAGGCTGTGGGGAAAGCATGGGAGGAAAATGGAGAACACTGGTGAAAATGTATACTAATGAAGGGGTGGGTGTTAGAACATGGTATGACTGAAACAGGAACAACTTTGTAACAACCATGTATCTTATGGTGACTCAATTAACAGTTTTTAAATTTAAAATGTTTTCTTCATTTTTCACTTATTGTACATTTATAATAAAATTAATTCACTGACTTATAAGAATCACTAGCCATTTTAAATTTCCATTACAAATGGAAAGTAATGATCCGAATCCTTGGTAAACCATGAGTGAATACCATATGCTTTTCTAAAAGAGCTCCCATACTTGATGAGGGTAGTAAATTATTGTCATTTAAAATGCTAATTGCAAGGTCACTTGGCATAAAGGAGCCAGTCATTAACTAACAAAGGAACAATTATAGAGAAGGTGATACTGTGCAAGAGTCCTCATTTATGCATAAGATTCTCATAGGAATAGTCTCTGGGGTTATATAGTCTCCGGATTCAGGCAGGGAGAATAATACATAAAGTACCATCTTTGTACAGCCATGAAACACTGTATCACTGTCTTCCCGTTCATCATCGATTTGCTTGAGCGGGCACCAGTAACATCTCCATATGACCTGTCTCATGCAAGTAAAGCCCAAGGGCACCTGCTTGTTCCAGGAACATAAAGAGCCTCAAACCATTCCATCAGGTCATGGGAATGAGGTCTATAATTATTACTGGTATTTGGCATATCAAATACAACACGGGTAGCTTGCCAGGCTCTGCTGTGCGGGTAGCATACTCTTGTAGTCATCTCAAAATCCAGCATTTATTGATGAACTCGCGCGCCGCGCTTGCTTGCGGCTGCGTGAGCCGGGCTGTGATAGGCTGATCTGCTGGGTGGAGTTCTGACCAGGGGAAGTCCGGATGTGGAAAATGGAGGCCCTCATGGAGTGGAGGGTCGTCTGGCTTGTTGTGAGGCTCTGCTGGGGTGGCGGGCCAGGGCTAGAACCTGCCACCCCTCCTGGGCGCCTCGTGAGCAGCTGGGCACAGTGAGAGCCAGTAGCAGCTCTGCCCCATGTCTGTCTCATTCCCATGAAACACTAAAAGCAAATAATTGCTGGAGGAAAATGAGATTAGTGAGAAGGGAGCAGGTAAAACTGGAGGGACACTGGAGACCACAGAGGAATTGGTATTCATTAGATTAAGCACAGTGTGTTGTCAAAGCTTTTGCATCAGAGAGACAGAACCTGCTCTCTTCTTTGGACACCGATTGATAACTTGCATTATTAGCTGAATTAATCTTACTTTAAAATGAAGACAAACATTAATGTGTTGGCTGAGCCTACCACCTTTTTACTTTGCAAAAACTGTCTAAGAATTGGTCCTTTAAATATTCAAGAAACAGTTGATGTGAGAATAAGGAATTCTGTACTACATGCGTAAGGTCCAGCTTGTCATACCTAGAGCTGCAGGAGAGCAGAGACCCTGCTGGTTTTTGATCCTTGTATCCCAGCACCTAAGCCAGAACTGACTCAAGGAAAGTAGCCAAAAACTATAAGTAAATGAGTAAAATTTTATAATATAACATGTAAAGTATAAAATAAACTGCAAAACAGATTAATAAATCTGAGTAAAGATGATGTAATTTTGAAGTAGACATTTTGTTATTAGGCAAGAGTTTGTATCTTTTGACCAGAAATGTCTACAGAATCTATCTTATCCTTAGCAGGTAGAAAATCTGTTTTTTAAGTAATTTCAACACTTTACTTAATCAATCACAAAATGTAGTTTGTAATTCATCATCTAGTCTATAGCTGGACCATTGTGAATAGAAGGGAAATCCCAAAGAAGATATTTTTGTATCTATCCACTTATTCTTCCTAGACCTCCATGGATGACCATCCTAGTACTATAAATATAATTGATGCCTGTTGCATAGTTTTGTTTCTTGTTTATTTACCTTATTTATGCAAATAAATACTCTTAATTCCTTCAGATAATATAAGAAGAAACACTAGCAGACAACTTCTTATATCACAGAATTTTGCTCATTATTACTCCCTTTAAAGTCCAGTTAAAAGTCTCCACTGCCAAAGTGTCTGCCATTGAGGCAGGCTGAGGAAGGGAATCAGGGACATTGGTGGTGGGAAATGTGCACTAGTGGAGGGATGGGTGCTGGAACACTGTATGATTGAAACCTAATCATGAACAGTTTTGTAATTTCATATCTCATGGTGGTATAATAAAATAAATATTTAAAAAGTGACTCTACTGCCAAATGTCCCTTTGTTACACATAATAGATTTGGACAAAAGAGAAGTCTCTGTGTACCAGGCTATGTTTGTGAAGATTATCTTAGTCTTTTGCATCTTCTGCCTCTTCCTTACCATGTCTCATATCCTCAGCTTCAGCACTGTGCCACCAAATCTCCTCCTTTCCTTTTCCACCTTTGTATTTAATGTTTGCTCTTTTCATTGGTGATTGACTTCCAAATCTTCAACCTTGCTTATATCAACTAGATTCCAAATTCATATAATAAAATATTTACAGATATAGATTGGATGGATATCCTTTTAATTTGTCTACAAATTCTTCTCATATACAATATAGTGGCACTCAATAAACATGAAAAAAACACATACAACTAAATAAATGCTCTTTAGTGCAAACTAATGTTGTCAAAAGACTTTTGAGTACTCCTTGTATTAGTAAGGTACTTGGCAATATATGGTGAAAAGATAACAAAGCAATTACATATTCTTTTAATCGAGAGGACGATGGTTTACACCCGGTTATGCTCAGAGATTAGTCCTGGCAGTGCTCACGGAACCATATGTTATACTGGGGATCAAACCTAGGTCAGTTGCATGCAGGCAAGTGGCCTACCTGCTATAATATTTCTCTAGTCCATAGGAATCACATCTTTTGAGATTCCTAAATAGAATACCATGTGTTGAAAGTAGTTAATATAGATTTCCTATTCTATTTTTCTCTGAAGCACTTTATTCATCCTACTTTATAGATAAATTTCTCATTGAAAATGAATCTCCCTAAAAATAGATGTCACATTTTTATTATTTGAATATCAATTTCATTTAGTAACAACATTAATGAAGTTAATTAGAAGATTCTAACACACTTGTTATCATACTCTAAACTTTCATTAGCATCAACAAGTACAATTGCCATTGCACCATTAGTCATTGGTGCAAAGTCATTCGAAAGTGGGCACAGATTTTTCTCCCCACCTATTCAGTCTTCAGTCTCCCCACCTGTTGCTATAGATTAAACATACAGTTTTGGAGATTCATGATTGGGGTAAGGGTTGTCAATGCCACATTTTATTTATAATGGACAGATAAAAGTCAATGACAAGTATATATGGATTCTTCTGAAGAGCTTGTAATTATGGATCTTTATGCAACTAAAAGTAACTAATAAACATTAACTTTTTCAGGTAATTATTTTTGCACATTATTGACAATGAATTCACAAATACAGCAAGGAGAAAAATAAGGAGAAATAGAATTTTAAAAATCTATATGTTAGTTCACCATCCAGAGAAACAGTTGTTAATATTTAGATCTATAACTGACTGTTGCATTTCTAAGCAACTTATAAATTATAAAAACGCCTCCACTTCCCCACAGGTGGGTGTGTGATTCTTGCTTCTCCGCAGACCCCAAGATGCCCCAGGAGAAGAGCGGAAACTCCATCAACGGGAACCAAGGCAAAGTGCCTGGGTTCCAGCCCGGACCGACCCTTGGGCCCCTGCGCTCCTGGGAAACGCCTCCAACTCCCCACAGGTGTGTGTGTGTGTGTGATTCTTGCGTCTCCAGCGGACCCCAAGCTGCCCCAGGGAAGAGCGGAAACTCCATCAACGGGAACCAAGGCAAAGTGCCTGGGTTCCAGCCAGGACCGACCCTTGGGCCCTGCGCTTCTGGGAACATCCCAAAACTCACGCTCTCACTACCTACCTTGCATAAGGTACCAGTAAACCTTGGTTCCTATATCACTGCCACCCACCCAAACTCTGCAAACAGGCCAGACACCTACTAACTGTACTATCTAGTCACCCAAGAACTCACATTTGCAACCTACAATAGTCATAATGGTAAAAGCAACGCAAAATTCCATCAAGCTCTGTGAGTGAAGTCACTGGGCCAGATGAGTCTAGCAATACCAATGAGTTGCATAACCTCTCTGAAAAGAATTTCGGAAAGAACTGTTAAAAATTCAAAAGGAATTCAAAGAAGCAATGGAATGCAAAATCAGTAAAATACAAGAGGACATGATAGAAGAAGTGAGGAAAATGCAAAGGGAAATGACAGATATTAAAAATGAGGTAAATGAAATAAAAAAACACAGTGGAAGGCCATCATAGCAGAATAATTGCTACGGAAGAAAGAATTAGTGATCTCGAAGACGAGTTCCAAAGAGTCTCTACACAACACCAGAAGATAGAAAAAAAGGCTCACAATTACCGAACAGACAACAAGAGATAATCGGGATGAAGCCAGAAGAAACAACATACGGATCATTGGGGTCCCAGAAGGGCAAGAAGAAAACCCTGATGAAGAAGAAACTGTCAAAGCCATAATTGCTGAAAAGTTCCCGGAACTAAAGAACGCTTGCCTCAAGATCCAAGAGGCCCGTAGGATACCAGCTAAAAAGAAACCCCAACAAGAATACTCCAAGACACATCTTAATAAAAATGACAAAAACTATAGATAGGGATAGAATACTGAAAGCAGCAAGATCAAAGAAGGAAATCACGTACAAAGGAACATCTCTAAGATTTACAGCAGACTTCTCTGATGAAACACTCCGAGCCCGAAAACAATGGTGGGATATTGCGAAAAGGCTCAATGAACTGCAGGCTTCACCAAGAATTCTTTATCCGGCCAGGCTCACATTCAGATATGAAGGAAAGATACACAACTTCATGGATAAGCAACAACTCAGGAACTTCATGGACTCAAAACCAACTTTAAAAGAAGGACTGAAGGGACTACTGTAATGCGACCAAACCCATAAGCACAACAAACACAAAAAGAAAGATGGCACAAAATCCAATGACAATAATCTCTCTCAATGTCAATGGTCTAAATGCACCAATTAAGAGACACAGAGTGACAAAATGGATTAAAAAATTGAACCCAACATTCTGCTGTCTACAAGAAACACATCTGAATAATCAGAACAAACACAGACTCAGAGTCAAAGGTTGGAAGACCATTCTCCATGCAAACAACTCCTCCAAAAAGGCTGGTGTGGCCATATTAGTATCAGATAATATAGACTTCCAGGCTGAAAAAAGGTTAGAAGGGACAACGAAGGCCACTTCTTATTAATTAAGGGGTATGTACACCAGGAAGAAATTACACTACTAAACATATATGCACCCAACGAGGGGTCAGCAAAATACATAAAACAACTGCTAAGAGACCTCAAAGAAGACATTAACAGTAGCACAATAATAGTTAGAGACTTCAACACTGCTCTATCAACGATGGATAGATCAACAAGACTGAAACTCACCAAGGAAATATTGGCCCTGAAGGAAGAAATGGAAGAAAGAGAGGTAGTGGATATATACAGGGCTTTTCATGCCAAAAAGCTGAATACACATTTTTCTCTAGTGCACATGGAAAATTCTCCAAGATAGACCACATGCTCAGCCACAAAGCATACCTCAATAAAATAAAAAAGATAGGTATTGTGTCAGCTATCTTTTCAGACCATGATGCACTGAAAATGGAAGTTAACCGTACACAGAAACAGGGAGTCAAACCAAACACCTGGAAACTGAACAGCTCACTCCTGAACAACAAATGGGTCATAGAAGAAATCAAACAGGAAATCCAAAGATTTCTGGAAACAAATGAAAATGAAGACACCAATTATAAGAACTTGTGGGACACGGCAAAAGCCGTGTTAAGAGGGAAGTTTATAGCTCTGCAAGCATTCATCAGGAAAGAAGAAAGGGCCCACATAAATAACCTGACTACACAGCTGAAGACATTAGAAAAAGACCAACAAAAGGAGCCCAACCCAGGCAGAAAAAAAGGAAATAATAAAACTTAGAGAGGAAATCAATGAGTTGGAAACCAAAAAAAACAATCCAAAAGATTAATGAAACCAAGAGCTGGTTTTTTTTAAAAAATAAACAAGATTGACAAACCATTGGCAAGACTTGTAAGGACAGGGAAAGAGAAAACCCAAATAAACAGAATCAGAAATAGAAAGGGTGACATCACAACAGAAACCACAGAAATCCAAAAGATCATCAGAGATTACTTTGAGAGCCTGTATGCCGTGAAACATGAGAATCTAGAAGAAATGGATCAATTCCTGAAGTCCTATAGCCTCCCACGGCTGAAACAAGAAGACCTCCAATACCTGAATAAGCCTATCACCATTGAGGAAATAGAAACAGTAATTAAAAGTCTGCCCAAACACAAAAGCCCAGGACCAGACGGATTCCCTAGTGAACTCTACCAAACCTTTAAGGAGGACCTACTGCCAGTCCTTTTCAAGCTCTTCCAGGAAATAGAAGAAACAGAAACACTCCCAAACAGCTTCTACGAGGCACATATCACCCTGATACCCAAAGCAGGGAGAGACAACACAAAGAAAGAAAACTAAAGACCAATATTCCTGATGAACACGGATGCTAAGATCTTCAACAAAATACTAGCAAACAGAATCCAAAGACTCATCAAGAAGATTATACATCATGACCAAGTAGGATTCATCCCGGGAATGCAAGGATGGTTCAACATTCGCAAGTCAATCAACATAATACATCATATCAATAAAAGAAAAAATAAAAACCATATGATCCTTTCAATAGACGCAGAGAAAGCATTTGACAAGATCCAGCACCCGTTCATGATTAAAACGCTCCAGAAAATGGGAATTGAAGGGACTTTCCTCAAGATAGTTACAGCCATCTACCAAAAGCCCACAGCAAGCATCATTCTAAATGGGGAAAAGTTGAAAGCCTTCCCCCTGAGATCAGGGACAACACAAGGTTGCCCACTCTCACCTCTTTTATTCAATATAGTACTGGAAGTACTTGCCATAGCAATCAGAGAAGAAAAGGACATCAAGGGCATCCAGATAGGCAAGGAAGAAGTCAAGCTATCATTATTTGCAGATGACATGATATTATACCTAGAGAACCCTAAACTCTCTACCAAAAAACTCCTAGAAACAATAGACGCATATAGTAGAGTGGCAGGATACAAAATCAACACCCAAAAGTCAGTGG
Source organism: Cryptotis parvus (assembly GCA_021461705.1). Lineage (NCBI taxonomy): Eukaryota > Metazoa > Chordata > Mammalia > Eulipotyphla > Soricidae > Cryptotis > Cryptotis parvus. Next base: position 134,736 of record JAJIBD010026901.1, read on the forward strand.
CTTTCCTATATACAAATAACGAAAGAGAAGAAAGGGATATTAAGGAAACTATTCCATTCACAATTGTGCCACAGAAAATCAAATACCTAGGAATCAACTTACCCAAGTATGTAAAGGACCTGTACAAAGAAAACTACAAGACACTGCTCCAAGAGATAAAAGAGGACACAAGGAAATGGAAACACATTCCCTGTTCATGGATGGGGATAATTAACATTGTCAAAATGGTAATACTCCCTAGAGCTCTATACAGATTCAATGCAGTCCCTATAAAGATACCCATGACATTCTTCAAAGAAATTGACCAAACGCTCCTGAAATTTGTATGGAACAATAAACCCCCAAGGATAGCTAAAGCAATCCTCGGGAAAAAGAAGATGGGAGGCATCACCTTTCCCAACTTCAAACTGTACTACAAGGCAGTAGTAATTAAAACAGCATGGTATTGGAATAAAAACAGACCTGTGGACCTATGGAATAGAATTGAGTATCCTGATACCCAACCTCAAACACATGATCATTTAATCTTTGATAAAGTTGCAATGAGTCTAAAATGGAGTAAGGAAAGCCTCTTCAACAAGTGGTGTTGGGAAAACTGGGCAGCGACATGTAAAAAAATGAATTTGGACCTGTGTCTAACACCATGCACAAAAATCAGATCAAAATGGATTAAAGATCTCAATATCAGACTTGAATCCATAAAGTACATTGAAGAAAATATAGGAAAAACCCTCCACGACATTGAAGTTAAAGGCATCTTCAAAGGTGAAACATCACTAACAAAGCAACTAGAAGAAAAGATAAACATATGGGACTACATGAAACTAAAAAGCTTCTGCACCTCAAAAGAAACAGTGACTAAGATACAAAAGCAGTCCACAGAATGGGAAAGAATATTCACCCAATACCCGTCTGATAAGGGGTTAATATCCAGAATATATCAGGCACTGGTAGAACTTTACAAAGAAGAAAACAAACAACCCCATCAAAAAATGGGGACAAGAAATGAACAGAAACTTCAGCAAGGGAAGAAATTCGAATGGCCAAAAAACATGAAAAAAATGCTCATCATCACTAATCATCAGAGAGATGCAAATCAAAACAACAATGAGATACCACTTTACACCACAGAGACTGGCACATATTCAAAAGAGCAAGAACAACAAGTGCTGGCGTGGATGTGGGGAAAAGGGGACACTCATCCATTGTTGGTGGGAATGCCGGCTGGTACAGCCTTTCTGGAAAACAATATGGACTTTCCTCCAAAGACTAGAAATTGAACTCCCATTTGACCCAGCCATACCACTCCTGGGAATCTACTCTGGGAAACCAAAAATACGCAGCGGAAACACCATCCCTACTTTTATGTTCATAGCAGCATTATTCACAATAGCCAGAATCTGGAAGCAACCAGAGTGCCCGAAAATCGATGACTGGATAAAGAAGCTCTGGTACATCTACACAATGGAATACTATGCAGCTGTTAGGAAAAATGAAGTTATAAAATTTGCCTATAAATGGATGGACATGGAGAAGATTATGTTGAGTGAAATTAGCCAGAAGGAGAGAGACAGATACAGAATGACTGCATTTATTTGCATGGCATAAATATATATGTACATATTATGATACCAATATCCAAGATCAAGTGAAACATATATCAGGAGGTCTTGTCAAAGGTGGAAATTATCCCAAACGTGTGGGAGTCAGAGGTTAGGTAAGACAGAAAATGGAACAGGGTGCTAATAATTGTCGAGGGTACTAATGCCAACCTAGAACTGAGCATTAAATAGAGGCAAAAGGATACACATGACAACCTTTTAATGTATGTTCTGTAATCCATAGTCTGAAGGGGAAGGAAAAGAGAAAGAGAGAGAAAGGGAAAGAAATAAAGAACCTGCCATGGAGGTGGGGCTGGGGAAGGGGGGAGGGAACCGGGGATGTTGGTGGTGGGAGATGGGCACTGGTGGAGGGGACGGGTGCTGAAACACTGTATGACCAAAACCCAAACATGAACTTTTTTAATTGTATAT
>JAJIBD010026902.1:0-61766 GCA_021461705.1 Cryptotis parvus
GCTTCTAATTAATTGCTCTTAAAGAAAATAAAACATAATGAATATCTCTGCCTTCCTGTTTCTGGCGAGAAACTCTGAACACATAAATATTTTTAATAGTAAATGCTTGAAAAAAATTGCCAGCTGGACCAAAAGATTGCATAAAAATAACATACTCTAAACAGAGATTCAGGGATTCAACTCAGTGCTGTAGAATTTAATTATTTGTTGATTCACTTCATTTACTTAATAGTTGAGCTTTCTGGGGGGTAGTTTCCAAGCTGGTTAAAGAATTACATATACTTTTAATCTTCGTGTAATCTGAAGTGTTCATACCTTTGCTATGTGTTGAATTTCAGCAAAGCGTCGAAATGTGATGAGAGAACAAAGCGTGGTGGGGGAGAGAAAAAGACAGAGCCTTCCTACGCAGGTAGACATAAAGTACACATGAAGGGGAGGAGCTACCAACCTCGGTATCATTCCAGAGATATGATACCTCTGGAATGAGAGGCATATCCGATCATCTGATCTGGGACAAGTCTGAGATGTGTGGATACAACATGGAATTGTCCTGGTGAAATTGCTTAGGCATGAACAAGTCCCACTGGGGAAATTCCAGACATCTTAGACTTCATCTCTATTTTTAGCTCAGTAATTCCAGGATGAGTCATACAGGACCCTGAAAAACGACATCCATTTGGAAAAAGATTTCTCAGCCATAAATGTCAGTAATGCACATTTTTCCTCCATAGATGAATATATCTTAACAGACTAAATATCTATTTGTGGCAGTAAAAGTCAATCAAAACTTCATTTTTTACATAATTGAACATCTTTGAATCCATCATTATTAGTTTTGCCATAAACCTATCTATAACCTCCAAAATATTCTTCTAATCACATTATTTATTTTAATTTGCTTATTACTTGCTCTCTTCTCTTGAAAATATTTTTATCAGAACAGTTTCACTGAGCCAAAAATAATCATGAACATTCATTGCTTTGATTATTGTAAGTCTTAAAAAGCAGAAATAATCTGGACAGTTCTTAAAAATAAATGTCTCTAAAGCATCTTTGTATATTCCCGTATATGGAACATTTTGCTAGAAGAATCAAAAAATCTTACAAGTAATGTATCACTTAAAGTAGTATCATGCCTAGACTCAGTACTAGGGACATCAATATATGCATTTAAAGTTCAAATATCATTTATCTTAGTGACCTGCTCTCCTCCTATGCAAATGACTCTGAGAATGTGAGACCACAGTTATTGGCTAAAGTATATTTGACTAGTATCTAGTTCAGATTGTTCCGTTACCCATACCAATGACTGTCCTAATACAGTGTCTAAATTAATATTATCCAAATTAGTGATGGCTAAAAATGTAGTGCCCCAGATTACATTAACCATGGTAGGGATGATTGTAATACAGCATTTTAGAGTAATAAAATCAGCAGCAATAGTCATAATATATATAGTCTCTAGTTTCTATGAGCTAAACTTTCTGATTGCTAAGAATTAAGTGACATCTTTAATTCATCAGAGAAAAGTTCAATTCATACATAAAAATTCAGGGTGTTTTGAAGGCCTTTTCTTTAAAACCTTCAATTTTGATAGCTGTATAAAATTTATGTTCAGTATATATGATCAATGTAACACACACAATTTTATTTGGGGAGGACAAAATGGAAAATAAATCTATTAATTGTGGATTGTAATCAAATACACAGCTATGAAAAGGAGCCATGACAACAGAGATTGCAGGCACTGGATAGTCTGAGTCAGGAAAGTTCTACCCAATTTGAATCTTAAAGTGCCTGACAGAGTTCCAGAAACCCGGATAGAAGGATAGCTTCCAATGAAAGTCCAGCACAAGCAAAGGTGCAGAGTTCTAAATAGCTATGTAAGTATTATAGCTGTATTCCTAGTAAAAAAAATGCAACCTATAAGCTTTCTGAGAGCAAAATGGGAAACACAGATCTAATAATAAGGGGCCTTATATCTGTGTTAAGAATCCTGGACCTTGTTTCATGCACATTAGAAAGTTCTTCCCAGTGGTAACACTAAAAGCAGCTTACACAATGCTGCTTTAAGAGAAGGGAATAGCTTGGTCAAGGTAGTTTGGAAAAAGAGATAAGCTAAATCCCTTTACTTTAGAGGGCTGAAAATTGACATAAGAAAGGTAATTAAAATTCTTGGAATTTTGATATGTGGAACCATCACCAAAACCTATTCTGTACACCTCTCTATCATTTCCCAATGTTTCCTGTCAGTTGTATTTTTCTTAATTAAAAACAATTCTTTTTGAGCCACACCTGGAAGTGCTCAGTCTCCTGGCTCTATGCTGCATGTAAGGCAAGTGCCTAAACCCCTGTATAATAACTTTAGTCCCATAAATTTATTTATGATAAAATTTTGATACCTAACCTCATCAACTATTTAGGTATCTGAAACAAAAAATATCTATAGGTATTGTACTGTTTTCTAAATGTCCAATACTCTTTCATCTTGTACATCTGAAATTTTACGTTTGACTAATAATATCATACCATTTCCTCTTCTCTACAGGACCTAGCTTACATTATTCCATTCTTTGCTTCTATGAGTTTGAGTATTTTATTTATCATGTAAGTCATTATTAAGACCAATGTCTAAAAGTATCGCTCCTTTATCTTCCTTCCAGAATTTATTCCTTTCATTTTAAGTTTTAATAGAATCACCACGGATTGCAAAGTTACAACAATGCAAAGTATTCATGATTGAGTTCTAAGTGCACAATATTACAATACTGATTCTTCACCGGTGCTGACTTCCTTCTACCAGTGTCCCTCATTGGACTTTCTGTCCCCCACATTTGCCTCTGTAGTAGGGACTTTTTTTCTTTGTAGGCACTTTGGTTTATGACACTCGTTCTGACAGGATTTCGACATGTCCTCACTCCTCCTTTCAGCACATCGTCTTTCTCCACAATGTCCATTCCCTTGACCAGTGTTCCCTTCCCTGACCTCTCCTGCCACCTCTCCCCGTGAGCATCCTTCTGACAATTCTCCTACTCTTCATTTCTGTAACCTTTCAGCATTTGTTATTCCCTTGCTATGTTTCCTTACATCCCACATATGAAATTCTTCTGTATCTTCTTCTCACTCTGACTTACTTTCTCAGCATGGTACTCTCCAGATCCATCCAGGTGGTAACACCTCGTAGGATTTCATCTTTTATGGCCATATAGTATTCCATTGTATATAAATAGCATGCTTTCTTTATCCAGTCCTCTGTTTTGAGGCATTTGAGTTCACATATTTTATATTTTGTGAATAGAGATGCAAAGGAAAATGGAGGGAGGAGGAGGAGGTGGAGGAGGAAAAGGAAGAGAAAGGGAGGAGGAGGAGGGAGGAGGAAGAGGACAAATGCCTTCATTTAAGTGTAGTTTACATGCTTTTATTTTCCTTTTTGGTTTTGTGCCATGCCTAATGGTACTCATGGATTGCTTCTGGCTCAGGAATCACTACCAATTGTTTCAGGGAATGCTGGGGATAGAACCTAGGTCGGCTGTGTGCAAGGCAAGTTCCTACCCACTGAACTACCTCTCCAACACTAGTTGAAATGTTTTAACCTGGTATAACAGAACTTTATTTTACAAAAATTCATTTTGAAAACACCTTCAATCTCATCTAAGACCTAATGCAAGCCAATAATGGTATTTTGTTTATTTTTTTTTAATGAGAAGTTATTTTCTATAGCAAATAGAGTCTTCATGTCAAATTCAGGATCATTCTACATTATTTTCCTGCTAGAACTTATCCCAAAAATTTATGTAAAACTTATCCTACTCAGATTCCCAATGCACTACAGAATTGGGCTCTTGATACACTTCTTTATAAAAGTTTTTGAGCAGAGCACTTTTCCCTATAGACAAAAACTTTATACATGAGCTAGAACAGTGTATGCAAAGAAACATGTTCTCCTTATATTTTAAACAAGATCAATAAGTGTAATACTTTTTCTTAGTAATAGAACTTCGCCATATAACAAATTGCCTTCACTTAGGAGGCATTATTTGAATATGCTCCCGGACCGTTGGATATCCGGTATTTTCATGAAAAGGATTCATGAAAAGGATTTGCATGTGGCTTACCAGGACATATAAGGCATACAGCATTTCCTATCATCACTTGATCACTTGAATCCCGTTATTCATCGATTTGCTCGAGCGGGCACCGTCAACATTTCCATTGGACCCTATCACGTGCCAATGTAGCCCAATGGCATCCGGTTGATTCAGGAATTTATTTATTTTTCCTATCATCACATCACTTATTTATGGTACCATAGATGTAATGGAACAACATAATAGTGCATGTGTTTGTGTGTATGTGTGTTTGTAAGGTTGTATTAGTGTGCTTGGAAATGTATCTATGTATTTTGAGGTAATACTGAATTGTGTTTTCTTTAGAGTATGAAGAACATAAAGGGTGGCTGGAGCTATAGTAGGGTATTTGCCTTGCACATGGCCTACTGGAGTTAAATCCCTAGCATCCCATATGGCCCTCTGCAAACTGCCAGGTATAATTCCTGAGAGCAAATCCAGGAGTAATTCCTGAGCCGTTGCCAGGTGTGACTCCTCCCAAATAAAGCAAAAGAAAAAAAGCATGAAAATATATTGATATTACAAGAAATAAAATAAAAACAAATTCTGATGTTTATTATTATATGGGTATAAGAAAAATATCTTCTGTTTCAATTGCTATCTACTGTGCATATGAATGCCTGGTATGTGTTGATTCATTATGAAGGTGGAAGAGTATTTAAAAGTAGAATTACCACTTAGTTATGTTAATGATAATCCACTATAGTATGCTCCAATTTCACCTTCAAGAAAATCCCATTGCACGTCAACAAGCTGCAATCAGGTGGAGATGTTGAAGGTGTGAAACTTTTTGTTGTGATCTGGGACTCTTACCCCAGCACCCAGAACTTAACTCTTCACTCCTTTACATGATGGTAGTGGAGGCAAGAATCTCTAAGAACAGATCAGAATTACTTTTAGGAGACATCTTTTTTTATTTTTTTTTATTTTTTAGGGTTTATTCTTGATTTATTTATTTATTTATTTTTGACAATTACAAAAATGTTCATGTTTGGGTTTAAAGCCATACAGTGTTCCAGCACCCATCCCTCCACCAGTGCCCACCTCCCACCACCAATGTCCCCGATACCCTCCCACTCCCCTAGCCTGCCTCCATGGCAGGTTATCCATCTCTTTTCTCTCTCTCTCTCTCTCTCTCTCTCTCTCTCTCTCTCTTTTCTCTTACACATTGTGGATTATAATAGACTTTCGACAATCATTGGTCCACTGTTCTTTCTCTGTCTTACCTAGCCTCTGCTCCCACACATTTGTGGTAGTTTCAACATTTGGCAAGACTTCCTTATCCACATTTTGCCTGACATTGGATATTGGTATCATAATATGTATATATATATGTATATATATTTATGTTATGCAAATAAATGAAGTCATTCTATATCTGTCTCTCTCCTTCTGACTAATTTCACTCACCATGATCCTCTCCATGTCCATCCATTTATAGGCAAATTTCATAACTTAATTTTTTTTTAGGAGACATCTTAAAGATAACTTTCAACATTGCTCATGGATGCCATTTTGATTCCCAGCTGTTACAGTAAGTCAGGCTTGACTTACCCACTCGGCAAGCCTGGCAAGCTTCTCGTGTTGTATATGATATGCCAAATTCCAGTAACATTATATTAGGTCATTCCCATGACCTAATATAATGGTTTGAGGCTCTTTATGTTCCTGTAGCAAGCCGATGCCCCTGGCTCTACTGGCATGAGAAGGACATATGGAGATATTACTGGTGCCTGCTCTAGCAAATAGATGATCAACGGGAAGATCGTGATCGTGATCATGACAGTAAGTCACCAGCAGGCTCCAGTTTGGTGACTTTTCCCAGTTTGTTTGTTGAACACTTTACTGGATCTTTCGTTCTAGTTAAAGATACTGAGGGGAATTTCCTGTGGTTAGATCCACTTACCCATGCTAATAGCTGAGTTATTGGGAACTGAAAACCATTTTGAAAAGCCCAGTCGACAAACACAGCTGGATCCCAAAGCATTGCCAGGAAGGGAACTCCATGGTGTGCTGACTTCCAGTGAGCCCCGATGACACTCTCTGTGACTGTGGCCACAGCCTCTGTATGTTTCCTCACCATGCGGAGACCAATGTAACCACAGCATAGAATCCTGGGGCTGCTAGACATTAACGATTTTTAGATTAGAATCTATCTTGCTGCTGAGAAAATTGTGCTGAGAAATTGCCTAAAATGTATTAGCTGTGTGGCTTGTCTACACCCAGGGCTCTGCCCCGTGGGCCCTAGGTGTAGGGCCATCAAGCCTGGATGGTTGATGGTCTGACAGAAAAAGACTGGCCCCCTGGGATGAACCCAGAGCCACAGCAGATGCTGGCAAGCTACCCGTGGTGTATTGGGTATGCCCAAAACAGTAACAATAATGGATCTCATTCCCAACAAATGGAGACGTTACTGGTGCCCGCTTGAGCAAATCGATGAACAATGGGAAGACAAGTGATGCAAGTGTGGCTAGGTAGAATTACAGAACTTATTCAGAAACAGAACAGCAATATAGAATTGAATCTACAAGTATGATATAGTCCAGGATTTGAAATGTAATTTGGGAAATTGCATTCCCCTAAAGAAGTTAGACATGGCATGCTTTCCCATTTGCCTCATTGGTCATTTTCTTTCTTGGAAGAAAATGCATAAACTGGCTGCTATATCCTTTTCAACTAATTGGATCAGAGCAACATCACTAACACTATCACTATCCTCCCGTTGATCATCTATTTGCTAGAGAGGGCACCAGTAATATCTCCATATGTCCTGTCTCATGCTAGTAGAACCCAAGGGCTTCTGCTCATTCCAGGAACATAAAGAGCCTCAAACCATTATATTAGGTCATGGGAAAGAACCTCTCATCAGAACTCCACCCAGCGACAGCTAATCACAGCCGTCTCATAGAGTTCCACCCTGCAGCAGTTTTTTTTCCAATCCGGCCCAGGTATGCTGAACTAGAGATTTACAGACATGGGGCAGAGCTGCTACTTGCTCTCCCTGTGCCCAGCTGCTCACGAGGCACCTGGGAGGGATGGCGGGTTCTATCCCTGGCCCGCCACCCCAGCAGAGCCGCACACCAAGCCAGATGACCCACCCCCACTCCATCGGGCTGCCATTTTCCACATCCGACTTCCCTCTCGTCAGAACTCCACCGAGCGACAGCCTATCACAGCCCATCTCATCAAGTTCCACCCTGCAGCAGTTTGTTTTTTCAATCCGGCTATTGGTCTGCATCCTGTTTTTCATTGATCAACCAATGATCATCTATCAGCCCGGAGGGACCAGGGAGACCCTGTCACCACTCGATGGTGAACTCAGATACAGAGATCATATAGCACGTGCTTCTATCTAGTTTAAAGATTCCTGCAATAGCACCCTTCTTGTTTTTGTTGTTGTTTCTAGTTTAGAAAAACACTTTGTAGTGCTCAGGGCTCACTCCTGACTTTGTACCCCCGGATCAATGCTGATGGGCTCAGAGAACCAGCTGTGGTGCTGGGGATAGAACCCAGGTCAGCCTCATATAAAGTGAAGACCTTACCTGTACTATCTCCCTATTCCCCTTTTCTCGAGGCGCCTGGGAGGGGATGGCGGGTTCTAGCCCTGGTCCGCCACCCCAGCAGAACCGCACAACAAGCCAGAAAATAACCAACTTTGATTCCAGATTATACTGACTTAATATAGGAAAGGGGAACTGCTGGAGAGTCGGGGAACAGCGATAGAATGGAAACAGAGCAGGAAATGTGTAGCACAAAGAAATTGAACACAAGCACGGGGGATTGTGAGCATCTCTTACAGAATCTTACTCTGTTTTTAGCCTACATTGAAATGTGAATATCATTCTCACCTTCTTGAAAACTGAAGAGTATCATCCACAGAAGCACTGCAGTGGTGAAATCAAAGGGCAACTGGTAACTCAATTAGCACAACTTCCTGGCGAAGAAGAGGAATAGACCGAGCCAAGTCAAACTCCTCAGAATAGAGGAGCAGTGATTATAAATTATGTCCCTTTTGACACTGTCCATTTTGCCTTTCCTGGGGCAATGTTCCTAAGCTCTCTAGCCTGAAGGAGAATCCCTGGAACTGTAACCAACATGGTAGCATTGCATGATGACTCAGGAGCAGTGCCTAGGAGGGATCAAACATCTGTGATCCAGGAGGTCTTGTCAAAGGTGGAAATTACCACAAACATGTGGGAGTCAGATGTTATGTAAGACAGAGAAGAAGGAGGTCTTGTCAAAGGGGAAATTACCACAGACATGTGGGAGTCAGAGGTTAGTAAGACAATTATTAGAACAGCAGAGTGCTAATAATTGTCGAAAGTGCTAATGCCAACCTAGAACTGAGCATTAAATGCAGGCAAAAAGATACACATGATAACCTCTAAATGTATGTATTGTAATCCACAATGTGTAAGGGAAGGAAGAGAGAAAGAGAGAGAGAGAGAGAGAAAGAGAGAAAGAGAGAAAAGAGATAAAGAACCTGCCATAAAGGCAAGCTAGGGGGGGGGGGAGGGAATCGGGGACATTGGTGGTGGGAGATGGGCACTGGTGGAGGGATGGGTGCTAGAACACTGTATGGCCGAAACCCAAACATGAACATCTTTGTAATTGTATATCTCATAGTGGTATAATAAAATATTTTTAAAAATCTGTGATCCAACAGAAAAAACCCTCACTGCATTTGATTCTTGTTGGGTCAGATACATAAACAGATGCATACAAACCTAAATACAAACATAAAAAAAGTTTACAAACATAAAAAAATTATTGAAGTCATGCATGGCCTGTTTTGGATAGGAGCTGTAAAGGAAGGAGCAATGTAAGTCATTTTAATTATTCATGTTTTTACTGTATTAGTAGAAATCTCTGGTTCTAACTTGGAGATGCTCCAATTAGTGTTCAAAGGAAAAACATTCATGATAATAGAAGACTCAACTCTTGTCTTGTTGTTACTGAAACCATTATTGATGCACATCAAAGTGCTTCACGGAAAACTGGCAGATTGAATAATTCCTTCTCTTGAGTCCTCCTCTTAGCCTATGCACTGATCGCTTAATTAAGGGTTTATAGTCTCATTAAGTTAATAAGTATTTGGCACCAAACCTTCATATAGACCTTGATAATAAAGAACTTTCCTGAATAGAAGTGTAGCAAACTTGACTTAAGGTCCAGTTAAATAGGAGCAGTGAGTTTGCTTAGATCCATGTAGGATGTTCACCCTTGACCTGGTCATGACAAGGATGTCTCATGTCCTTTAATGACCCTCCTTCCTCATGAGGCATGCTGGGATATTGTATGTGCGATTTGCTGCACAGGCAATTTGTGGGTAGACAAATGAGGTAATGTGCTAGCACTTTTGATGCGATGCAGAAGCATCTGAAAAGGCAGATCATCACTTTTCCTTTTTCAACCTCACTCTTACTTGTTTCCCTAAAAGTGTGGTCTAGTACAGCTGTGCTGTGAACTTGTGGTATTGAAATTGCACAAATAATCATAACTTGTCTTCCTTTTGTTTATTTTGATTCTCTTTATGAAGTTGTACATATTTTCTTTTTTAATATTTGGGAGAAACATTTAGTGATTTTAGAGATGTAGAGAGCTTTGTGGGCATGGGGATCTGTTTCAGGACTCCTAAGGGCCACTGCATCTGCTCTGGATTGCCGCCTGCAAATCACTTCGTAGATAAGGGGGTAGTCTAGATGTGGCATTTTATCTGACCATGTATTCTGTACTGGCTGGTATAAATATTCTCTCATGCTACCACAATCATCGTGGGACTAGCTAGATCTTACCAGCATATTTGCCTGGCCACGTTGGACCCCTAAGTAATTAGACCAGAGAGAAATGCTGTTTGCTTCCAAGCAAACAAGCATGGCTCCCTGATAAGTCAAAGGCACTAAAATACAAAACTACAATGAAGTAGAAGAGACTTGTGTAGGCTTGGAGAAATATTTAACTGGCATTAGTATTAGTCTTTGGTACAGAGACATGCCATCTCAGAAACCCCCCTTCTCTACCCCATAAAGGCATATCCAGGCAGATCTTGGCTCAAAACATTAGCATAGTAAAGGCCCTAGGTGAGGTGCAGGGAGGGATTACTAAGGGCATTTGACCCTCCCTGCTTTCCATAACAGTGGGAGGAAGGTCTGAGTTGCAGGGGTATAAACTAGCCTGTTTCCTCTCTCACACGCTTCTTTTTGGGCTCTCTTTGTGAGCACTCACCCTTCTTGGGAGTCTTGTCTTCTTCTCCTTTTATAGGGCCTTTACACGTGGTGGCTGCCATCTTGGCCTACATGTGGCTGGGGTTCTAGCTTGGAATCCTAAGCACCGGGCTTTTCCTTTTGCTGATTTGTATGCCTGAACCTGTGATAAGTAAACCCTTTTAAAACTGCATCGGATTCCTGAGTTTTCATCCATTCCTCACCGGCTTCGGAGGTAAAAGGGAACTCGCTTCCCGGCAGGGATCCTCTAATTTCTCTCTCTGTTGAGAGTGCTCTCCTTCATCCTGATGCTAGCTTTTAATTTTGTTGTCAGTTTTAGCTTCTCAATGTTTCTAAGAGCCGCTTAAGAAGATGGGACCACACGAGTGGTGACTGTTTTGTGTGTGGAAAAATAATAGATAACTAATGTGCAACTGACTTTTTTTTTTTTTAAAAAAAAACAAGACATCTGACCTTGTCTTGCTTACTGGTCAAGGGATAGTCATATTTGATGACACTACTAGAAAAGAAATGGTAAAAATGTCCAATTTTAGTCTGAATTCTGCAATTTCCCACAACTGTTTATATTGGAAAAATCAAATTTATATTCAATAATGAGCACAATCACTTGAACCTCTGAATACAGAATATATATTTCACTAACCACAGACCAAAGTAAGGCATACAATAGTTAACATTAAAAAGATAACAGGTACCTACCATACTTACTTAAAGACTCATATAGAAGTTTTAAAAATCACATATGCCTTACAGAAGTTTTAGAAAATTACAGATAGTCCAAAGACAAAGGATGCAAATTTCTAGATGTAATCATTTTGGTCTGTGTCTTACACCTTTTTGCCACATCTTGGTTGTATCAAAATGGCATATACTGAATAATGAAATACATTATATATTGACATATAACATACATACATATACAAATCACAATTTTATTTATATGTCACACATATATACATATTAGTCACTACTAACTTTTCCAAATTTTATACAAGTTAATGTATTTACTATAGCTGGTTTTATGAATATGGGATAATATAATATTATGCATTTCAGTTATCTTCATACACTTCTCATTAGCAGTATATGAAGACTGGCCTATAAAAAGATTTTTGCTTTTGTTTTAACCCTGGTTTTCAATATACCATTGAAAAACATGGATCAGGACTTGCAATGTTGTGGTAAACAGTGCTATGTATTGACTTCACTTGAGATTGTCACATTGCCTATGGTACAGTATTTCTGCTCTTTCCTAACTGCTGAGTTAATTTTCTAAAGAACCCTGAAAGAATTGATGCTTGCATAAAATAATTATGTCTTTATTTGCACAAAGAAACATTTTTATTTAGGTAAATAAAATAATTGATTGATGTTCAAGAACAATAGAACATTTCTTTTTCAAGGCATTTTCTTGAATACAAAAATCTGTTCTCAGCATCTGGGGACATTGGTGGTGGGAAACAGGCACTGTTGGAGGGTAGGTTGCTACAATATTGAATGACTGAAACCTAATTATGAAAAGCTTTGCAAATATCTATCTCATGGTGCTATAATAATAAAAAAATTTAAAATATCATTTATCCTGTTTAAAATATAAACTACTGGGGCTGGAGCGATAGCACAGTGGAGAGGGTGTTTGCTTTGCTGCAACCAGCCTGGGTTGCAGCACGGGGATACGATCCCTGGTATCCCATGTGGTCCCCCCAAGAACTGGCAGGCGTAATTTTGCACTCAGTAATTCTTGAGTGCAGAGTCAGGAGTAACCCCTGAGTTTGCCAGGTGTGACCCAAAAAAAAAAAAAAAAACGAGAAAAGAGAAACTACTCTCATCTTCCCTATTACCAACCCTTAGCAGTTTCTAATATAAAACTAAACTGAAATATTTTTAGCGAAATATTAATAGTGATATTTACTCCTTTTTGTTTTTTTTTTGTTTTTTGCTTTTTTTTAGTCACACCCAGCAATGCTCAGGGGGTTACTCCTGGCTCTGCACTCAGGAATTACTCCTGGCGGTGCTAGAAAAACCATACTGGGTTTCGGTGATCAAAACTGGGTCTGGCTGCATGCAAGGCAAACGCCCTATCTGCGGTACTATTGCTCCTGCCCAATATTTACTCGTATTTCCCAAAATTAAGTAAACTCAGACTATTCATGGTTAGGTCACAGTCGAATTTTTAGTAAAACTTGAATTTTTCTTCTTCTTCTGTTTTATTATCGGCTAAGGTTTTGTTTTTCTTTGGCAACTTCATAGATGATATTTTCCAGCTATTCCATGATTCACACTGCTTTTTTCTGCTTTCATATCAGCTATAATAGTTGGATAAAGAAACTCTAGTTTTTTCTTCAGAAAAGTGGACACGGCAAAGTCTGAGTATTTATTTTATTGGTATCTTAGCACATCACTGAAGGATTTGCATTCTGAGTATGGCTAACTTACAGAGTTTTCCCTGAATTTGAATATTTTGTTTTGGCCTTTACTTCCAGGTTCCTCAGAGATACACAAAAAATTATGGTTCTTGAAAAAATAGCTTTTATGTTATAAATTGAGGATTTTAAAAAATCATCTCATGCCAAAGTGAATAATTGCCATTTTTGAGAGAAAATCAAGGACATATACAAAAATCAAAGATTTGTTGTTTATGAGAAATGTTTCACAAATTTCACCTTTCCGTAGAGTGACTCAAGCATCATCAATTTTAATTCTGGGCAGATTTTATAAATAATCATCAAGAACCGTTCTGCATCACCTCTTAATAGTTTCACATCTAGAAAAAATGCTCCGTTGTGTAAAGTCTCTGTTATAAATCTTGTCATTAGTGTAACAACAGATTAAGGATGAAAAATTAGCACGAAAACAATCAGCTGAAAGACTGAAAGTTCTAGGAATCTGGTAATTGTTGGCATTAAGTTTCAAATCAAATTATTTATAAAAATAAACTAATGAGAATAAATGTGAGCATAATGAATGTACAATAAAAGGTCTGCAAAATATGGATGCCTTTGGAAACATTTTCCTCCACTACTCAATTTGAGTACAGCCTTGTATAGAATTCAAATATGCACTTTAGAAAATAGTCACGCCTTAGTATTTTCCTCCTCAGCAAATGAAACTAAGACAGAAAAACGTCCTTCTATGTAACTTTCTTCTGTGGACCAATTAAGGTGTGGTAAATATTTCACTTCTTTTAGCTGCTAAACATAATGCATCATTTTATTCAAGTACCTACCTTGATTATCATTTCACATGCAACCTCATTTGTAGGT
Source organism: Cryptotis parvus (assembly GCA_021461705.1). Classification (NCBI taxonomy): domain Eukaryota; kingdom Metazoa; phylum Chordata; class Mammalia; order Eulipotyphla; family Soricidae; genus Cryptotis; species Cryptotis parvus. The sequence continues at coordinate 13,615 of JAJIBD010026902.1, forward strand.
GTTGAATATTGTTTAATTAATAACAATTCAGAAGACACTGAGAGAAAATGTCTTTGGTGGCCAATTTTCTCTTGAATATGAAAATAACTTAACAAATAGTCCTAGGTCTGACTAAGCACAAGACATACAGAGTCTCTGTTCTGTTCATAATGAATTAACAATTTATTATGAAAAACCAAGCTATGAAATTTCCTTCTAAATGGATGGAGGGTATCACGCTGAGAGAAATTAGCCAGAGGGGAAAGGACAAATATATAATGACTGCATTTATTTGTGGGATATTAAAAAAATAGCATCACTTGTATTACTTATCTTCTTGTTGTTCGTCGATTTGCTCAAGCTAGTGCCAGTAAGGTCTCCATTTGTGGGAATGAGGTCCATTATTGTTACTGGTTTTGGCATATCGAATATACCACAGGTAGCTTGCCAGGCTCTGTCATGGCTCTGGGTTCATCCCACGGGCCAAATCTTTTACTATGTCAGACCATCAACCATCCAGGGACCATGGGGCAGAGGCCTGGGTGTAGACAAGGCTATCTCCTGTCTACCACATGCCAATGCAGTTGGGCACCACAGCCACACCTGCAACACTTCCAGGGGCAGTAAAATAAATAGTATGATACTAATATCCAAGGCCAAGCAAAACATGGACCAGTAAGACTTGTCAGTGGTTGGAATCTACAAGTGTGTGGGAGTCAGAGGTTAGGTAAGATAGAGAAGGAACCAGTGTACTAACAATTGTTGGAAAATAGTAACACCAGCCTAGAATTGAGCATTGAACATAGGCAAAAGGATATACATGATAACCCCTAAATGTATGTATTGCAAGCCACAATGTGTAACAGAAGGGAGAGAGAGAGAGACCAGGTTTTTTGGTCTCAAAACCAAAAAACCCGGTTTTAAGAGAGAGAAAGAGAGAGAGAGAGAAGAAATAAAGTACTTGCCATAGAGGCAGGGTTGAGGGATGGTGCTGAGACACTGTATGACTGAAACCCAATCATGAACAGTGTTGTAATTGTATATCTCATGGTAATATAAAATGTTTTTTAAAAAGAATTAATATTGCAGTAATGAACAAAATAAATTTTTCTTGGGATCGAGAGAGAGAGTACAAAAGTTAAGGTCTTACCTTGCACGGTGGTCATGGTCATCACCGACGTGTTGTAGAAATGCAAAGGTGGTCTTTCAGGGTGTTAGGCATACATCCACCAGCTGCAATATAGATGCAACATACATCCATTGCTGCAATATAGGTGTTAGAGGGTATGATTACCTGTTATGTCTTCTCTTTTGTTGTTGCTGTTTTGTTTGTTGGATTTTTGTTTTGGGGGGGTCACATCTCGCAATTCTCAGGGGTTACTCCTGGATTTATGCTCATGAATTATACCTAGTGGTGCTCCTGGGAACATATGGGATGCCAGGAATTGAACCCTGGTCAGACAGGTGAAAGGCAAGCTCCCACTATACTATCTTTCCACTCCAAAGTTACATCTTATTTTCATGCAATAGTTCCTTGATTTCATTCCTTGGAAACTATTTAAAATGATCAGTTTGATATTGCTGTATACTATTTCCCAGAGCCTTTGCATCTTGCCTGGAGTTACTTCCTGCAGGCCACTTTGTAGATAAGGATCAGAAAGCAGTTTGATATGTGGCAGTACATCTTACCATGTATTCTATTATAGCTGGTATAAATATTTCCTCTCATGCTATCACAATCATCATAGGACTAGATAGATCTTACCAGTATATTTACCTGGTCACATTGGATCTCTAAGTAATTAAACCAGATAGAAATGCTTTTTCCTCCAAACAAGCAAGCATGGCTCTCTAATAAGTCTAAAGATCAATATACAAAACAACTATGAAGTAAAAACGAGAATCTTGTGAAGGCTTGGAGAAATATATACCTGACTGTAGAATACCCGTTTGTACAGATACAAGCCCTTCCCCACTCTACCCGCAGGGGGCACTTCCAAGGCAGATCTTGTCTGAGGCAGTATTAACATTTCAATGGGGCTAGGAAAGGTCCTGGTAGAAGTTAGCTGAGGGGAATTGACCCTAACTGCTTTCTGTTGATGTGGGCTGTCTGGACTGAAAAGTTATATAAACTGTAGCCTTTTCATCTTTTGCCTTTTGCCTTTTTCTGCTGCCTCCTCTCTCCTTTCTCTTCCCTGTGGGTCTTAGCACATGGTAGCAGCCTTCTTGGCCTAGGTTCTAAACCTACATGTAGCCGGGACCCAGCCAGGAACCTAAAGTCTGGGGTTCTCCTGTTACTAAATTGTATACCAGAACAAGTGTGAGTAAAGCATTTTGAAACTTTGCTGGATTCTCACTTCTTTCTGTGTCTGCCGGCCCCCTATCCCCTGGGGCAAACAGGGATCCCTGACCCTGCTCCCAGGTTTTGTTGGGTGCCCAGCAGTTTGAGAATATTGCTGGCATAGGAGCTATAAAGCTTAGCTAGCATAAGAAGATACAAGTCTGACCAAATCAAACGACTTAGTCATCATGACAGCTTTTCAGAGGGTTGAGTTATATCACTTTAATTTTGTGGTGCTTTAAGCATGCATTGAAAGGAACAGATTCCCCCTAGAAGAGATCAGTAAAAGCCAGTACAATATGCCTCTCAACACCAGGTGCTGCTGCCGCTCCACCCAGGATACCGGGCCAGGATAGGATAAAACAGGATGGGCCTATGGAATGTGGGCAAGTCAAGGGAGATGACCCGGTGTACGTGCAAGACATGCCCTGCCTGCTTGCTCATGTGACCTCACACCCTAATGCTGACCTCTGAACCTATAGGTTAAGAAGTGATGTACCTTTGAATGGACAGGCTGGAGATGTATGTGGGATTACAAACTCATTGGCTATGTACTGCACGGGCTCTGCTGTATCGGCCGATAAGAGCCTATATAAGATCCCCCTTAAGAGGCTTGGGGTCTTGCCTGCCTAATCAGATCTGTATGTCCATGTGGGAGCCTGACCCTGGCTAGCCAGTCCAATAAACTCTGTTTTGTTAATTTCATTCTTGTGTGATTCTCTGTCTCTTGAAGGGGATACGATTCTCGGACCCTAACAGCATCAACTGTCAGAAATGTATTGACAATGTGTGCTGAAGACTCCAGGCCTGCAGCTGGAATAAGAACGCAAATGTGCATCCATATACCCCTGGTGAAGACAGTGCTGTTCTGTTTACCTTTTAAGGTATGAAGCAAAGAATTATACTATGTGACAATTATGCAATAAAATATCATAAGCCAATTTTGGGCTGATGCAAACAGGGTGTGATGAATATTGAGGGCAATACTGGTAGACCTTGTTTCTCTAGGCACATATTGCTGGAGAAATGGGACCCTTTCCTTTTTCTTTGAAAAGCATAGCTAGCAACAGCTCCTAAGTCAGCAAATAATTTACCAGGGCTAAAGCAGTTTTCTGAATGAGAAGAAAATATTTTTTCTTTCATTCAAGACCCTGACTGTTTGAACTCGCCTGAAGCTGGGCTGCCCTGAAACTCCATTTAATACTGGGATAGTCTATAAACTTACTAGGGGGTTAATTGCATCAAAAGGGAGCCTCACAGGATTGCTGGTGGTTTTGAAATAAGATACAGTCAATTTTCTGACTGATGTAGCATTTATAACACTTCTGAACTATTTCGTGATTTTTTTTGGTGGGAGCACTTCGGTCTGTGGTGTTGCTTTTACTCAGGCTAGGCCAGAAAAACAAAGAGGTTTCTGGATGGTTTGTTGCAGGGTTAGGTATATAAACAGTGACAAGCCATTAAAAGGATTTTAGAGGGCTTGTCTTCAGAATTACCTGGTAGTCTACCACTGTCTGACTGCAAAACTATCACTTTATATGGAATAGTTTTGGTCTCAGAGTTCACTTCAGGAATTGCTGTGAACTTCCCAACCATTTAGACAGAAGCTGTTTCCCCATACGAAGCCATGGCAGCCATACATCAGTGTGTCCAGAGGTATATTTAGAATAGTCTAGGGAGAAGCCATGTTTGCTAGTTCACCCCTCTGTGGAAGCAAAAACTAGCCAACCCGCCTAGTCTTCCTGGTGTCTCCTTGGCTATCCCAAGGCAGCTCTGTGTGTGATAGAAATTCTACATATCAAAGTATTTTAAGCATCAGGAAGGTTAATCTTAGCCCATTCACTTTTTTTGAGCATATATAAAGTCAAATATGACTTTATTAATGGATAGTGGATTTCATGTATTGAAATTATGCATAAGGTACCTTAGAAACTCTAACATGATTCATCCTTTATTACTTTCTGGAGTGAGGAGGCACTCTAGATGGTTGAAGACCTGGACCCATCTCCTCTGGACTAAATCATTTACCCCAAGCCTCTAGTCAGGTAGACGTGGGGTCAGGGTTTGGAGCTGGAGCTAAGTTTTTTGCTTCTTGAGAAAATCCTAAGATTCTTAGGATATCTGCTTCTGAGAAAACATAAGATGTTCAACAGCATGTGAAAAAAAAGCTATTTATCACTAGTCAGGTAAATGCAAATCAAAACAAAGAGCTATCACCTCACATCTGGTCTGTATCTCAAAGTCCAGGAACAACAAGTGCTGGTGAGTGTGAGAAAAGGAATCCTCATACATAGTGGAAGAAACACAGACTGGATCAGCCTCTATGGAATACATTAGACGACTTCCAAAACTATTGAAAACAGCTATCCCCTCTGATACAGAAAGATCTCTCTGAACACGTAAATATTAAAACAAAAAAGAGAAACATGGTCCAATTGTCAATAGCCAACGTCTGCAAACAATCCAAACATCAAGGATACACAAGGGATCAAGAAGTTGTGGTATATATACACAATGGAATATCACTCTACTATAAGAAAAGACGAAATGTGCCTTTTGCTCCAACTTAAAAGGAACTATCAGGAGTCTTGTTAAGTAATAAAAGTGAGAGAATGATGTTGCAGGATGAATTTATTCATTTGTAGCATAGAGAGAAACCAAGCAATAGTATGGATATCTAATGACAACTCCTTGGACTTTGAATACAAAACTTAGTTATGTTGGAGTGACAATAGAATGGAGGGGGAAAAGGCACAGTGAAAATTATCCCTGGAGCAGTGGAGGCTGTTGGAATCTTTAGTGGTTGCAGAGGCGCAGTAACTATGTACTAACTACAAACACTGCTGTAATCATGTTACCTCAACTAATTATAAACACTGTTGCAATTATTATAAACACTGTTGCACTGTTACCTCAACTTTAATATAAAAATACCCTCAATGTCCTAAAATGCTATGATAACTCTACCTCTAGGATGTCATGTATAACTCTCCAGTTCCACATACATAACGGTGAACTGCAATATTTTATCTTGTCATATAGCTGAGTAGTATTAAATTGTGTATATATACACCACAACAAATTATCCAGTCATAAATAAGGAGAAAGGCAATTATCAGATGATTTCATTTATTTATCTTATATAAAGGATAAAGAAGGGAGTCAGGGGGAAATAAATGTTAAACAAATACAGTTTGTACCACAGAACGGAAGTGGCCAGAGGGAAGGACAGTGGATTTGGAATGAGTGAAGGTGCCTAATGCATACAGAGATGCTGATGTTTTGTTAGTGGGTGTGGTTGGAGATTACGATATGGAGGTAAGAAAGTGCACCCCTAGAACATGGATGGTCTTGCAGTGATCAAAGCAATAGTCTTGAGACTATGGCACTTGTCTTGAACGCAGCTGACCTGGGTTCAACATTGCCTTGGCTTACCATATGATCCCCTGAGCACTGTCAGCAGTGATTTCTTAGTGCAGTACCAGGCCCTGAGTATCACCAAGTATGGCCCATAAACAAAAAATAATATAAAATCTTATAAAACAGTGTTGGGTGACGCCCTATTTAGCTTCCAGCTACACTTAGCTTGCAGCACCTCCCAGATCTGCTAGGGAGACTTTGAATCAGCTCTGGGTGCTTGTTAAGGCCAGAAGGCCACCTGAAGTGCTGCATTTCAATAGAACTATTTACCTGTTTTCATGTCTAGGTAGCCCAGCCCACAATGAGAGGAAGTTTTGGCGGATTTCTTTCTATAAAATAAGCTGCAAGAAGAGAGAAGCTCCTCTTTTGCCATTTCAACTTCCCTTTGTGTTTTGCTTCTCCGTCCTCTCCTTTCTCTGTTGGGCTTCAACACATGGAGGCAGCCATCTTGGCCTACACGTGGCTGGGGCCTAGTTGGGAACACAGAGTCCAGAGTTTTCCCTGGTCTTGGATTGTATATCAGAACCTGTGATAGTAAAGCCCTTTTTAAAACTGCGCTGGAATCTGGAAGGGAAGGAAAAGAGAAAGAGATAGAGAGAAAGGGAAAGAAATAAAGAACCTGCCATGGAGGCGGGCTGGGGGAGAGGGGAGGGAACCGTGGACAGTGATGGTGGGAAATGGGCACTGGTGGAGGGAAAAAAAAATAAAAAACTGCTCTGGAGTCCTGAGTTTTCATCCATTCCCCTCCGGCTCGGAGGTAGAAGGAAACTCACTTCCTGGTACTGTTGGGGACCCCAGTCGCCTCCCCGACAAAACAGTGCTACCTATTTAAATATATTCTGCAATAATGTTTACTTTCACAGTTTTGTTCATAAAGATAGAACTATTCTGGTCTGTGTTGCTATGGTCTGGCTTCAGGCACAACACAGGATACACTTCATCACAGCCTCTGATAACATCTCCTCTTATGTTGTCCTCCTTTCTGGAGTAAAACCCTACCTACAAATTCTTTTGTAGGAAAGAACTCCTACCCCTATCACTGAGTGGATTTACATAGTTATGCCCTCCTCGTTTTGCTAATGAGAATCATTTTTACAAAATAACTTTGTTGTCTACTTAAACTGTTAGAGCTAATGTGTTAGAGGTCATTATTTGAATGAAAAGTATTTATAATAATCTTCATAGTCTAAAAAATTAATCCCTTATCATTTTGGTAAGCAGCCACGCGGTTCATCAATAAATGCTGGACTTAGAGATGACTACAAGAGTATGCTACCTGCCTGGCAAGCTACCCGTATTGTATTTGATATGCCAAATACCAGTAACAATTATAGACCTCATTCCCATGACCTGATGGAATGGTTTGAGGCTCTTAATGTTCCTGGGGCAAGCAGGTGCCCTTGGGCTCTACTTGCATGGGACAGGACATATGGAGATGTTACTGGTGCCTGCTCGAGCAAATCGATGATGAACGGGAAGACAGTGATACAGTGATACAGTGATCATTTTGGTTCCTTGAATACCTTTTGTTGGTATTAAAGTAACATGGAACAATAGATTAAGTTAATAGTATCAGCTAAAAAACTTTGTTTTCTACACCCACTCTACAGAGATTAATGGCTGAAACCAAGTCGCACATAAACCAAGCTCATTAGTGCTACAATGTAGGACTCTTACATCAGTATATGGTAGTAGTGTTTCAGAGAGAAATGTCTGACTGCTTTATAACTTTCTTCTTCCCAGCATTCCCTATCCCCAGGACAAAGGCAGACTATGTCAAACAGGACTTTAACAGTTATGATTTTTGGATTGCATTCTTAGACTCATTCAAAAGGCTTTAAAACACATGAAAAAAATACTCTATGTCACTAATCATCAGATAGATGCAAATTAAAATGAGATACTATCTCACACCACAGAGACTGGCACATATCCAAAAGAGCAAGAGCAAGCAGTGCTGCTGTGGATGTGGGTGTGGGGTAGAGGGTCTCCTACTGCTGGTGGGAAAGCTGACTGGTTCAGCCTCTTTGGAAGACAATGTGGGAATTCCTTAAAAAGCTAGAAATTTAAGCTTCCATATGATTCAGCAATACTACTTCTGGGAATGTACCCTGGGGTCCCCAAAACACACAGCAAAACACCATCTGCACGTCTATGTTCGTTGCAGCACTATTCACAATACCCAGAATCTGGTACCGACCTGATGTCCGAGTACAGAAAACTGGTTAAAGAAACTATGGTGTATCTACACAACAAAATACTATGCAGCTGTTAGGGAAAATGAAATCAGGAAGTTTGCTTATAGACATAGAGATGGACATGGAGAGCATTATGCTGAGTGAAATGAGTCAGAAGGAGAGGGTCAGACATAGAATGATCACATTCATTTGTGGAAAGGGAAAAATAATATGAGATTAACACCCAAAGACAATAGAAGCAAGGGCTAGGAGGATTGGGCCACCCTTGGAAACCTGCTTCAAGAGCTTGGGAAAAGGCAATTGAGAGAGAGAAGGAACCATTATGACAAATATACCTGGAAGTGATCACTCTGGATAAATACTGAACGTAGGTAGAGGAACAAACACGATAACCTTTCATTATCTTTATTGCAAACCATAATGCTCAATAGGAGAGAGATAGAGAGAGAGAGAGAGAGAGAGAAACAGAGACAGAGACAGAGAGGGAAGAAAAGTGCCTTCCATAGAGAGGCTGAGGAGGGGTGGGTAGAAGGAGGGATAATGGGGACATTGGTGTTGAGAAATTGCACTGGTGGAGGGATTGGTGTTGGAACATTGTACGACTGAAACCCCATCATGAACAGCCTTGCCTTGTAACTGTATATCTCACAGTGATTCAATTAAAAAAAAGCAAGTGGAAAAAATAATAAAAAATAATAAAAACAGTTATGCGTGCAGTTTTGAAATTAAATCTCCTGCTACTGAATTAATGAAAGCCTATACTTTATAACTTATTAAGTGCTCAGTTTCATATAAAAATATTCAAAATAAACATCACAGATCAGTTTGAAATAGAATTATGGCCCTTAATTTCTCAAAAATAAACCAACCATTGATAGTTCCGACATTCCTGGAATATTGGGAAAAGAGAAGTCAAACTGTTTATAACACACAGCCCTTAATTCCTTTAAGAATTCCTTTAGAGTCATGTATCCCAGCCTATATCTCTTCAAAAGCTAGCATTGAAATGACACTGACTGCAACGTGAAACACCAAGGTCCTTAGCTTGCATCGTGCCACCTAACCAAATGAACTTAACAGCTCTTTGACATTTCTTGCCCCAGAAGAAAAGTTCTGACCATTTCAATAGTTTTCTAAGATTCTAAGAGAAAGACTCTTCTTTAAAGAATGCCAAGTATGTGCAACTTCTACAATTGAATTTGTGACTAACAGAATTATGAACTGGGAGTGCACTTTTTCCCATGCCCACAGCCTACATCCGTGCCTGCCGCTTCACCTGAAAGTCTGGGCTCCCGGAACCAGAGGTTTAGCCTTCTAATGACTCCTCTAGTCCAACTGTAAGATGTGCCTTTCTCTTAGAGCTGTGTATCACATATAATCTGTTTGGTAGAAAAATCATATTTAATGACATTAAACATATGGTTAAGTTCTTTATGGGCATATGAACTTGTCAGGAAAATCATATAAGTGTCTTTAACCATAAAATTGCTACAAAGCTGTGTGTGAAGACTACCAATGCTCAAAACTGCTTGTGCTGTTATAGTAGCTGCCTTATTACAAACCAGAAATTAACCACAAAGGTTAGAGAAAGAAATGAACACATGTGAATCATCTCATTTAATCTTCATAGTGATCTCTTGCCTTAATAGCACAGTTTCCTTTTTTATGTAAGTAAATCAAGGCTTGGAGAAACTGGCAACATGTCCAAAAAGCCAAGTGCCCAGTTAAGACAGAAACTCTCCCATTATTTCTCACTCTAGACTCTGTGTTCTTGGATTGGTTTCCATAAGAGTCATGAAAAGTGAACCTTTTGAGGAAAATTAAATGCACCTTCCAGATTGATGAATGAGCTGTGCCTGGATTAACCACCAGGCTGGATTTTGTGGCTGTTCTTTTGAAGGGTGTTATTGACCAGTGACTTGCTACTACTCACTTTTAAATATATGTATCATAATTTTCTATCAAGTAAAGTTACCCAACTTTTTAAGGGTCAAACAGTCAGCCCAATTATTATTTCTTCTACAACTTAAAAGAGAATAAAAGTCTCTCTATGTTAAACAAAAAATCTTCAAGAAAAAGGTGGAATGAGGAAAAAGATCAGGTTCTTATTTTCTGGCAGAAGAAATATCTTTTTCATCAACCTTTCTATCTTTTCTCTCTAGTGCTTTATATTAAATTTGATGCATTAAAAGGGGCAAAGAAAAATTACATAACTTTCCTTTGGTGGATATGAATAAAACTTTTTAGAGTTCTACAAATATAAGTAAAAAATTACAACCTATGTTGACTGAGTAAAATTGTCTTTAGTTAAGGTGAGACATTAAAGTGGTAATAAATTAGAACAAAACTTTAATTTTGGGGCCAGTGAGCTAGTACAGAAAGTAGGGTACTTTCTTTTGCAGGCCCCTGACCCTGGTTTGATCCTTGGCACCGCATATGGTTCCCCAAGACCCATCAGGAGTCATCTCTGAGCACAGAGCTAGGAGTAAGCTAGGAGCACTGCAGGGTGTGGCTCAAATATCAAGCCTAACTAAAAGAACTCCAAACTTTAATTTTTTTTCACAGTGAATACTTTTTATAATACCTAGTGGCATTATGAAACAAAGACTTAGCAATTATTTTTGCTAGTCTTTCATGCCAGAGATAAAACTACGTTTCTTGATGAGAGTCTTTCATGCAAGTGAGAGCAGCTAACAGAAGGATATTTACTCATCCAGCCTAATAGCATGGTTAAAAATGTTTCTTAAAGTGTGAATTATTGTTCCATATAAATTATGTATAACTCAGTGTAAGACCTTAAAATTCTCTATGAATGTAAATATAGCAATTAAATACAAATAAAACATGAATTTATTATTGTAAAAGTATAAAACACTTTAATAAGCTCAAATAGATAAATATTAATCTTGTAGAGGGCCAGAGCCATAAGGAGAGAATGCCATGCTCAATGGCAAAGTGCTAAAAGTTCATCTTGTTTTTCAAAGAAATGCTTTATTTTTTTTTCGTGTTCCTGATCTTTTTTTTTAATTTATTTATTTATTTTTTAACATTTTATTATACCACCACGAGATATACAATTATAATGCTGTTCACGCTTGGGGGTTTTGGTCACACAGTGTTCAAAGAAATGCTTTAAATGCTTCTTGCAAAGCTGCTTTCCTGGCTATGAATCCCCTAAAACTGTTTATGAAGTTCTGTATTGTTCCTTCAGATTTGAATAATAATCTAGCTGGATAGACTATCCATTTCGCCTAGTTTTCTGCTTTTTGTTTCCCTTCTCTTCTAGCTCATAGAGTCTGCTAGAGATGGTGCATACTTTCTTTTGTGTGTATGTCCCTTTTCTGATCTTTCTGTTTGCAATATTCTATGTCTTTGGCATTTATTATTCTGATTTTAATAGAATTAAAATCTATTAAAATTTTGTGTCTTGGAATTTTGTGTCTTGGAATTTTCCTATTTGGGTTTCCTATTTGGGATCCTTTTGGACCTGTTGAATTGTCAACTCCAAGAAATTAATAACTATGATTTCTTTAACTAGTGATGCTAAAGCACTTGTCATGCATACAGTTGAACCCAATTAGCTATCTAGCACTCTGCAAAAATCTCTGAACTTGGCTAAGTGATCTCTGAGGATAGAGCTAGGATTAAGCCCGAGCTTTGCTAGGAGTGACCACAAACAAAGCAATAACCAAAAAAATTCAAAATATTAAATGCCACAAAGAAGACAAATTCTCTTTCAAAGAAATGAAACTTTTCTAATTAATAATTTTAATAGAAATTTAAAATAGAAATTTTAAAGTAAAATTTAAAATATAAAAAGGTTGAACAAAATTGATCTTTAGTATTATGATAAAAGCAAAGACATATTAAGAAATGATTTAAAATATGCAGTGTGTCCATGGATGAGTCATAATATAACTTAACAAAAGAATCTGAATACAATAATTAATCTCATGGATACATACACAAAATAGATTGCTTTGGTTTTATGATTATGATTTCAAGACAAAAGAAAAATATTGAACATTATCATTCATATCAAACACTAAATTCAAATTCAAATCCTATTGGGAATGAATACAAACAGTATCATCATGACCTTAATTGACTGAAAATAGATCATGCTATATTCTATTTATTGGGAATACTTGTGAATAATAATAATACAATTGCTACATGATCATATGATCATAATAAAAATGAAATTGTGAAGAATATCTTTACATGATTGTGGCATAGTAAAGTGAACAAATTAAGTATAGAAAGATACATAAAATATAATCTTATTTATGTAAGTCTGTCTATATATAAGAGAAATAAAATTACTTGAAGATCATTTGTAAAGATAATAATGTTTTCCTTCGGGCTGCAAAACAAATGCAGATGCTTTTTCTTCCTCATTTTATTTTTTCTGTATCGCATGAAGTTTTTGTTTTGCTGTTTCCAATTAATTTTTATTGGGATATCATAGGATGTGGCAAAATGCGTATCTAACAGGGACAGAGTTTCAGTTTTGCAATATCAAAGAGTCAGGGAGCAAATGTTTATTGCAAGTCACAATGTGTAAGAGAAAAGAGAGAGGGAGAGAGAAAGAGAGAGAAAGAGAGAGAAGAGCTGGGAGGGAGGGAGGGAATCTGGGGACATTGGTGGTGGGAAATGTGCACTCGTGGAGGGATGGGTGCTGGAACACTGTATGACGGAAACCCAATAATGAACAGGCTTGTAATTGTATATCTCACTGTGGTATAACAGCATTAAAAACAACAACAAAGAGTCAGGGAGAGAGCAGGACAGTAGTGAAGGCTGTACAGCAGTGCAGACATACTTACTGGCACCAAACTATGATTCACAATGGTTAAGATAACAAATGAAGGAAATGTATATTTTACCACAGTAAAAACAACAAAGGGAAATTTTAGTTTGAAATACTATCAAACTAAAATGTTCTTTAAATTATTTAGCAGGAATATCAATCAGTGAAGTGAATCTGAGAATTACTGAGTATGTTGGAAACCATGGGAAATGCCATATTTGATAGAGGGTCTCTTATCAAACATCCAGAAAATGTTTCTCTCATCATATTCAAAGAAATCAAAGGGTGAAAACAACTTTTGATCTTGAGATTTTTAGAGAAAAAACATTTCTGGTAGAATTGGGCATCTTTTAGGAACATAAATAGCTAAAAGGTTAACATATTTGGTGGAGGGAAGCAAACACTCTGGTGGAGGGCTGGGGTTGAAACATTGCAACTAACACCTGATCATTAACAGGATTATAAACTATGGTGCTTCAAACATATATTTATGTGTTATAAGTTTATCTATAAATTTATATATATTCATCAAATCTATTTATTTCTATATAAATCTGTATCTATAGATTTTTATTAAAAGCATATATTTATAATGACATTGACGTGTACAGGGCAGAGCCGCTATCGGCTCTTCCTGTGCTCCACTGATCATGAGGCATCTGGGAGGGAGGGCAAGTTCTGGCCCTGGCTCACCGTCCCCATAGAGCTTCAGAAGAAGCCAGAGGAACCCCCGCACCATGAAGGTAGCCATTTTCAACATTCGGACTCCATAGCTCGTCAGAGCTCCACCCAAGAGAAAAGCCAATCTCAAGTCCTGCTCGTCAGAGTCCCCACCCTATAGAGAAGTCTATTTCAAGCCCAGGTATGCTTGAGCCAGAGACACAGACACATGGGATAGAGCTGCTACTGGCTCTCTCTGTTGTGGTTCATCAGTAAATGAATGCACTGAGAGCCTACCTACTACCAAGAGTATCCCACCATTTGGCAGAGCCTGGCAAGCTACCCGTGTCATATTCAATATGCCAAGTACAGTAACAATGATGGACCTTACTCCCATGACCTGAAAGAATGGTTTGAGGCTCTTCATATTCCTGTAGAGTGCAGATACCTTAGGGTTTCACTAGCACGTGACAAGGACGGATGGAGACATTACTGGTGCCCACTCAAGTAAATTGATGATCAAAGGGAAGATAAGTGATACAAGTGATACAAGTGATACATATTGACATTTACCCTGAAAGAAAGGAGCAAGATGAAGAAGAAAATCAGATATCCATGGAAGGCAATAGAAAAACTGTGGACATATTTTAGTTGAGCAGAGGAGGTAAGAATTTTTGTTTCACTTAAGGAGCAATGGGAATAGCACCTTACAGATTCTTTGATTGACATATGTAGCTGTCATTCTTTGAAATGTTAAATAGAGAGCACTGACAAAATTGGAATGGGGCCCCTTGAGACCATTTTTGGTTTATTTGTTACAAGTGAAAGCAAAGATGTGGGTATATAGAATTTCATAGCTTTATTCCCCCTTTCATCATCATTGCCGCCAAGATCATTTAATTGCCCACCATTTTATGTTTTGTTCCACTTCCACCAAAAAAAGAAAGTGAAGAGCAGGACTTTCCAGACCTCCTGGGAATATTGTGTGGGTGGATCTCCTTGAATGAAAACTGATTCTAAAATAGGATGCATCATCCAAAGGAGCACAGTTCCCGCCCCCAACCTCCATGGCCAAGAAATAAAACAAGCTGTCCAGCTATCTTTGGGGGAGTAATGACTGAAAGAACATGTAGCACACCAAACTTTCCTAGGCTAAAAATAACACAGATGTGAAAGAGAAAAGAAAAAATAGCAGGTGTTATAAATTGCGACTGCCCCACCTCCCCCACTTAACTCCAAAGATTGAAAAAACAGCAGCATTTAGCAGATCTTTCAGAAGGAAAGTTGACCCAGAAAAGAGAAAAGAGAAAACTCACTCATCTCTCCATTCCGTGGAGGATTGAGTCACATAAGTTTGCCTTTTGTTGTTCATCCGCTGAATTCCCTCTTTACCCACGAGGTTTCCAGCTATTTTCACATGACCAGCCACCAAAAGGAAATGAATCTGAGTGTCTCATCTACGAGAATGAATAATTTCTGAAATTACTCAGTTTGATCCTGGCGATATCATATAAACTAAAATTAATCTTAAACCCTAAATGGGTAAACATGAATGATAAAGATTATATACTAATCGATTACTAGGCCACACCGTGTGAACACAGAGCAATCTGCCCAGAGGACCTGAGTCCAGGCCTCTGGCTGGGGGGTGGGCAGTAGGAGAATCCCCCCAAGTCTAACTATGCCTGTCTCCATATCCTTTGAGCCAGGGCTTTCAGACAGTAGAGAAATACGGGGAGAAAGAATGGAAATCCCGGGCCATGACCAAATGCCAAAGCATTGACCACAGTCACCTGTTTTGTTGTATCTAGCGCCCTATCCCTGGAAATATGGCAAACATCAATTAAGGGTGTTTGTGCAGACTTTTACCTTCCTCTCTGAATGTTTAGCTATAAAAGCTTATGTATCTTGGTTAGTAAATGAGCGTCTTTCTGAGGAGTTCCCAGAGGGGTTTGGCTATTCGTCCCCCATGTACTTACTCACTCTCATCATTGTCTCAGTTTATGGAGGACGTGTCTTTGGTATGGTACACAACATCTCTCCTCCAGCTGGCTGCTGCAGCCCTACGGTCCCCTGGATGGGCGCTCCTGAGCATCTGGCAATAGATGATTTGTTGTTGAAATAAAATAATTGTGTATTTTTTGCAATGGTGTCAACATATACCCTTAGGGGCTAGAGCAAGAGCACAGTAGTTCTCACACTTGCCTTGCATCCTGCCAAACTGGGTTGAATTCAGGTCACCCCATTAACCCCCACCCCACCCTCTGCCCCAGAGCACTGCAAGAATTGATCCCTGAGCACAGAGCCAGGACCAAGCCCTGATCACCACTAAATGTCTCCCCTACCCCAACCAAACAACAAAATAAATCGTGAACAACCTACAAAATTACAAATAAAAAGTTAAGAAATTACACCAAAAGTTTGTTAAGCAGAAAGTTTAAAAAGCAGGAAAACAAATTAATGATATAGAAGACTTGATAAAAATGGTAATTTAGTAGACATATAATAATACACTTATAACTAACAATGAAAAATATTAAACCTTACCAATGCCACAAATTGTGTATTTTAAAAATAGCTAAAATGACAACTTTCTACATATGCTTTTCTGTGATAAAAAAATGTACAGAGGAACAGCAGTGCAAGTTAGACTAGACTCAACACCAATCTAAATAACATCAGCTTCTGATTAAGCTTTTGACCACATGTCATACAATTTGAAATCAATAATAAAGTGAATAGCTAAAGAAATCTATACCCACCTCAAAGTATTTGAAAACTGGAATCATATTAATAACAATTGAAGGAACAAAAGTAAATAAGTCAGGAAGAGAGGATGAGAAGAAGGAAGGGTGGGAGGTAGAAAAGATGGAAGGGGAAAGGAAAAGAAGAAAAATTGGAAGCAATAACTATAATTAGAAAACACTAAGAAGAAAATACACACTCCATAAGAATGCTTTGAGAAACAGATAAAACAGCTCACTAAGGGTGGAACGTATTTACTTCCAGCAAAAGGACAACAAGCCTATCTCCCTGAGAAGCTTGAAATGTTTCATTCCAGTAGGAACCTGGAAAACTAGAAAGAATAATTGAATCACCCTGACACCAAGAATGCAAGTTAGAGTTAGATGAAACCATGCAATTTTGTTGCAATGTGGATAAAAGAGAGTATAGTGCCCAGTCAGTAGATCAGAGGGAAGCCAAATACCAGATGATCTCATTCTTGTGTGGGACAGAATGAGACAAAGCCAGGGAAAAGACAAACCATTGGGTTAACTATTGATTTCCAAGTTCTGGGAGTGGGGTCTGAGTGAACCATGAGCCACTGAAGCTAACATAGACATAGCAGCAAATGGTTTAGAGAACTTAGTTTTCTCGGGGCTGCAGTAACTTTTTACATGAATATTTTGGAACTAATGTAATCATCTAATATCACTTGTATCACTTGTCTTCCTGTTGTTCATCGATTTGCTCGAGCGGGCACCAGTAACATCTCCATATGTCCTGTCACATGCTAGTGTAGCCCAAGGGCAACTGCTCGCTTGAGGAACATGAAGAGCCTCAAACCATTCCTTCAGGTCATGGAAATGAGGTTTATAATTGTTACTGGGTTTTGGCATATCAAATATTACATGGGTAGCTTGCCAGGCTCTGCCATGCAGGTGGGGTATTCTTTTTTTTTTAACATTTTATTATACCACCGTGAGATATACAATTACAACGTTGTTCACGCTTGGGGGTTTCGGTCACATGGTGTTCCAGCACCCCGCCCTCCACCAGTGCCCCTCAGCCACCACCCATGTCCCCAATTCCCTCCCCTCCCACATCTCGCCTAAATGGCAGGTTCTTTATCTCCTCTCCTCTCCCTCTCTCTCTCCTCCTTCTCCCACACATTGTGGGTTGCACCTACATACACTTAGAAGCCATCATTTGCATTTTTTTGTCTGTATTTAATGCTCAGTTCTATGTTAGTATCAGAACTTTAGACATTTATTCACACATGTTCCCTTCTCTATCTAAACCAACCTCTGACTCCCACATGCTTGTGGTAATTTCCACTTTTCGGTAAGATCACCTAGTATATTTATGTCATGCAAATAAATGCAGTCATTCTATGTCTCTCTCTTTCCTTCTGACTAATTTCACTCAACATGATTCTTTTCCATATCCATCCATTTATAGCAAAAATTTCATAACTTCATTTTTCTGACAGCTGCATAGTATTCCATTGTGTAGATGTACCACAGTTTCTTTATCCAGTCATCAGTTCTCGGGCATACTGGTTGTTTCCAGGTTTTGGCTATTGTGAACAGTGCTGCTATGAAAATAAAAGTGCGGATTGTGTTTCCGCTGTGCGTTTTGGCTTTCCAGGGTATATTCCCAGGAGCGGTATGGCTGGGTCAAAGGGGAGCTCAATTTCTAGTCTTTGGAGGAATGTCCATATTGTTTTCCAGAAAGGTTGTACAAGTCGACATTCCCACCAACAGTGTATGAGAGTCCCCTTTTCCCCACATCCACGCCAGCACTTGTTGCTTTTACCCTTTTGGATATGGGCCATTCTCTGTGGTGTGAGGTGATATCTCATTGTTGTTTTGATTTGCATCTCTCTGATGATTAGTGATGATGAGCATTTTTTCATATGCCTTTTGGCCATTCGGATTTCTTCCTTGTCAAAGTTTCTGTTCATCTCCTCTTCCCATTTTCTAATGGGGTTGGCTGTTTTTTTCTTATATAGCTGTACCAGTGCCTGATATATCCTGGATATTAACCCCTTATCAGATGGGTATTGGGTGAATATTCTTTCCCATTCTGTCGACTGTCTTTCTATCTTGGTCACTGTTTCTTTCGAGGTGCAGAAGCTCTTCAGTTTCATGTAGTCCCATATATTTATATTTTCTTCTATTTGCTTTGTTAATGGTGTTTCGCAGGTGGGGTATTCTTGTAGTAGCCTCTCATCTTGTACATGTATTGATAAACCACTCTTCAGGGAAACAGGAAAAGATCAGGGAACAGGAAAACAGGAAAGATCAGGGAACAGGGAAACAGGGAAAAGTCAGGGAATAGGGAAATAGGGAGCGGTCAGCTCTTCTGCTGGGTGGAGCTCTGACAAGCTGTGAAGTTTGGATGTTGAAAATGACGGCCCTCATAGTGTGGGGGTTCCTCTGACTTCTTGTGAGGCTCTACTGGGATGAGGCGCCAGGGCTAGAACCCGCCTTCCCTCCTGAGTGCCTCATGATGGGCACAGGGAGAGCCAGTAGCAGCTCTACCCCATGTATCTGTGTCTCTGGATCAGGCATACCTGGACTTGAAATGGACTGCTATAGGGTGGGACTCTGACGAGCAGAGTTTGCGATCAGCTTTTCTGCTCAGTGGAGCTCTGATGAGCTGTGGAGTCTGGATGTTGAAAATGGCGGCCCCTCATGGTGTGAGGATTCCTCTGGCTTCTTGAGAGGCTCTGCTGGGATGGTGGGCGAGGGCAAGAACACGCCTTCCCTCCTGGGCACCTCATGATCAGCTGAGCACAGGGAGAACCAGTAGCAGCTCTGTCCCATGTATCTGAGTCTCTGAATCAGGCATACCCGGGATTGAAATAGATGGCTGTAGGATGGTACTCTGATGAGCAGGGCTGTGATCAGCTCTTCTGCTGGGTGGAGCTCTGACGAGCTGTGGAGTCCGGATGTTGAAACTCGGATGTAATAATCTAATCCAAGTAATGATAAAAATTTAAACAATAATAAAATGTAAGAGAAACTGAATGTGAAAGTATTACTTTATGATATTTCATATAGTTGGATATATTTTTTAAATTGTTATCTTTCTAGGTGTTGTCATTTCAACATAATGAAGCCCTGATAGTATAAAATCAAATATTTCCCTTAGAGATAATTATTATCACTCCACGAGGTCAAAGCCCAGATACCATATGTATTATTTTATGCCCTTACATCAGATATTTTATATATGATGTCATATATATTATTTTATGACATATATAATACTATATTAAAACAATGAAATAAGTAATAAAATTCAAGAAGTGTTAGATAAAAATGACTAATTCCAAAGCACTAATAAGGGCAGAAATAATAACAAACACAAAATTTAATGAAATGAAAAGAAAACTAGCCACAAACATTTGAGAATAATAGGCAGCTATAAAATAGAAGCATATATAATTATTAACCTTTGGATGTAAAGAGAGAACATGGAAATGCACATTCGAATTTTTTAAAACAGAGAAGGACTCATTCAGCTGTATGGGGAATTAACCTGACTGAAAAATTAAAATTCCAGCAAAGCAGCTAAGCAGATATTGATATTTACATAAAATAAAATGCATATATCTTGAGTTTGTTTCAGTGAATTCTAAAAAGAAATAGACTTCTATGTAATATTTACTCAATGTGCTGCATGAAATAAAGGTTTTTCAAATCATGGATACTCCTTTTTGGGTAAGTGTTGGTGGATGCCACAATGGCTGGCCCTGGAGCTCTGGTTTTCTGCTAGCTCACAGCCTTTTTGTATTGCCCTGAGGCCAAGCACACACTAATCAGATCCCTCTTGTGCAAACCACAATAGGAGATCCGGAGGCCAGATTGGAAAAGACACTTTTATTTTATAGCATTATATTTTTATCATGAATCCTATGCTAGCTAAGGGAGTATTTCTCTCATAACTCCCACAGGCCCCCACAAGGGGCTGTTTACACATGTAGAGTTTTCCAGGAGAAAGCCTGGGGGCATTGGATCCACCATTAAAATGAGCTTTGCTGGGCTAGAGCGATAGCACAGCGGGTAGGGCGTTTGCCTTGCATCTGGCCCCACCCAGGTTCGATCCCCGGCATCCCATATGGTCCCCGAGCACCGCCAGGAGTAATTCCTGAGCAAAGAGCTAAGAGTAACCCCTGAGCATCACTAGGTGTGACCCAAAAAGCAAAAAAAAAAAAAAAAGAGCTTTGCTAAGATCAAGAAGGGAGCCATGTTAAGTTTGCTCCCAAGTGAACGTGACTCTCAGTCAAACAGAGGGCAGAGCACACTAATACCACCCTGGAATAGAGAAAAGCACCTGTGAGCATTTAGAGAACACCAACCAGTTGAATGATACTCATGGTCAAAAATATTATATGTTATTTACCCATGTATTAAATCTGAGTTGCCTTTGTTCTCAGGTGTAAACTCCCCATTTCCACAAGTGCCTTGCACAGAAGCCTGAGAGGCAAGGATCCAGCCCTGGCAATCAGCATTTTTTCAGACCTGGGTTAGGTGTGTTTACCGGAGATTTGTATATGAGTGCTGTTTTTTTTTTTTTTTTGCAAAGACCCTTCCTTCGAGAGCTTGGGTTTTTGGTGCCTTTGGAGTAAGAAAACTTGCCTTTTGGAGAAGGCTCCATCTTGGTTTTGAATCTCAACCTGACCACATGGTCAGGGTCCAGCCAGGAATTGGAGATTTTGGGGTTCTCCTGACCTTGGATTGTATTAGCAGAGTTCGTTTAATTATTGGTGATAAGTAAAAGTCTTTGGAACTGTACTGAACTCATGAATTTTGTATGTCCATTGCGAGCCCTTGAAATAAAAGGGAATTCATTCCCTTCCTTACTGCTGGGGATCCCAAGCCTTCCCTGGCAGTTAAGTACCACCACCTCTTTGCTCCTAAATCATTCCACCTGATAGCTATATGTTGATTTTTCCTCTTGTTTGTTTATTGTATTGGCCACACCCAGCAATGCTCAGGGCTAACTCCTGACTTTGCACTCAGAAATACTTCTTGAAAGACCATATGGGATGCTGTAGATTGAACCTTCTGCCAATGCAAGACAAATGCCCTTCCAGCTGTACTATTGGTCTGGTCACAGTTTTCCCTATTCTTCACTGTCACTGTCTTCCCGTTCATCATCTATTTGCTAGAGCGGGCACCAGTAACATCTCCATATGTCCTGTCTCATGCTAGTAGAACCCAAAGGCATCTGCTTGGACAGGAACATAAAGAGCATCAAACCATTATATTAAGTCATGGGAATGACCTAATATAAATGTTACTGGTATTTGGCATATCAAATACGACACGAGCAGCTTGCCAGGCTTGCCGTGCGGGTGGCACACTCTTGTAGTCACCTCTAAATAAAGCATTTATTGATGACCAGCGTGGCCGCTAGCGGCGGCGTGAGCCGGGCTGTATTAGTCTGGTCTGCTGGGTGGAGTTGTGACGAGAGGGAAGTCCGGATGTGGAAAATGGCGGCCCCCATGAGTAGGGGGTCATCTGGGTCGTATATTTTTACCCTCAAGAAAATCATACAAAAATCCTCACCCCTCAAAAAAATTCTCCCAAAGTCACAACACTATTCCTGGGGACTGTGGGTGTGAAGACACTCTGAGGCTTGAGTTCTTTGAACGGTATGATGGGACTCTCTGGGGTTCCTTTTACTGGCTGTGCTTCTGTTTTGGGGTGTGTGTCTTTGCGTGTGCTTGTCTCTCTGTGTATCTGTGTGTGTTTGTGTGTGTGGTGAGTTACACGGATCTGGTGGTCCCAGAAGAGACAAATGAGAGCCTGGTTTTGGGGGGAGTCCTTTCCTTTGGACGGTTAGTAGTGTAGAGCTGTGGGATCCAGGGATGCCAGTCAGGGCCTCGACCCTTTAAAGTCCTCCCTATTCTTAAAAGTCAGAAACACGTAATATGTACTCTCCAACTCTTTATTTCATTCAGAACAGTATTTTTTGAAGTTTTACACATTGTGGCCTGAAGCAATACCTTATTCTTTATGTTGTGCGGCATCTTTATCATTTTTTGAATTACTCCAATGTGTTCAACTATTTTTCTTTATATGGCATTTTAGTTGTTTGTAGATTTTGGTTATTCATGTAAAATTGTTATGAATGCTCACATTTTGTCCTTTTTTTTTTTGCTTTTGGATCACACCCAGCAATGCTCAGGAGTTACTCCTGGCTCTGTGCTCAGGAATTACTCCTGGCACTGCGTGGGGACCATATGGGATGCTGGGGAATCAACCTGGGTCAGCCGCATGCAAGGCAAGCGCCCTACCTGCTGGACTATTGCTCCTGCCCCTTGTCTTTCTTTTTTGTAAATATAGGTTTTCTTTATTTCTATGGAGTGTAATGATTAAGTGGTAGAATGATTATATATGAAACTTTTAAATACTTTGCTAAGCTTTACAAATATTTCAATTTTAATTCTTGCTAGAACATACAATAATTTCAAATTTTCTATATCCTTCTGCCACTTATTTTTAGCAGTTTTATTTTAGTCTTTCTCATTATGAGTGCTTTTAATCTTTAAATTTATTTAGCTGATGATCCAATTTCATTTCCTGAAGATACTGGAATCGTTTCCTGTGTTTAATAACCGCTCATACATTTGTCTCTACACATTTGTATGATTGTATTTTTTAAAAGAAAATTTAAGTACCTCTGGACATAAACTCTTTGTCAGGTAAATTTATAATATACGTTTTAACTACCTTACTTAGGACTCAATTTTATTTGTTAATTTTAACAGCATTCATTAAGCAGCAAAAAGTCTTAATTTTACGTTTAACTTAATCATGTTTTAAAATGGAATTTTGTAGATAACATAACTAGACTTTGTTTCGGCAATAAAAATCTACCTTTTGAATTGAAATACTTAAGAACATTAACATTTAATTATAATCTTGTCACATCAGTTCTGACCCATTTTTATTTATTTCTACCTTGCTTTGCATTATTATTCTATGGTTTAATAATTAAAGTGGAAGACTAAGTTGACCCTTACGAGCTGCTCTGAACACTCCTGTTTGGGGCTGACCAAGCCTACATTTATACTTCCTGCAAATTCCTGGGCATTTTTTTCATAAACAGGGAATTAACAATTATCCATTATAAAATTCTTTACCAGAGCTTGGACTCACAGGGAGGCTAAGATAATGAGAAATTCCTGAGATAAATGGCCAGACAAGGATCTGTTAGATCCTTGCATCCTCTGTAACATTTGCCAAGAGCCAATTTTCATTTAACATGGTTTTCTCGGAAAACCCTGTATCTTTAAGTTTCCTGCATTCCCTGTAATACAAAGACCCAGTTTTCCTATAAAAAACCCACAAAAAGAGTTGCAGTTAACTTACTCCTATACTAAGTTCCTCTGCACTGGGAGCTCCTTTTCCTTCTCTCTTCTACTTTCCAATAAAGGTTTCTACTTTACAACTATGAATGTAAGCATCTTTATTACTTAATATTTTTTGTTCTTTGGGGCTTGAGCAATAGTACAGCGGATAGGGCATTTGCCTTGCACATGACTTAACCAGGTTTGATCCCCAGCACCTCCTATGGCCCCCCTGAGCATCGCCAGGAGTAACCCCTGAGTATCATGGGGCAATCCCTACAATTTTTTATTCTTGAATATATTGAAAATCCCAGGAATGGTTAACCAATGGAGACCTGCCATCACCTCTCCAGCATCATCTGCATCTATAGTATATCTGATTGTGGTTCTCTAGCAATGACTCTCTATACAATCTATCCTATAACACATATATAATGATGATATATGTACTGCATGAGTATAACATAACATATTCAAACAATATGTCACATATATATCACTTGTATGACTTGTCTTCCTGTTGTTTATTGATTTGTTTGAGCGGGCACCAGTAAAATCTCCATATGTCCTGTCACATGCTAGTGTAGCCCAAGAGCATCTGCTCACTCCAGGAACACGAAGAGCCTCAAACAGTTCGCTCAGGTCATGGGAATGAGGCCTATAATTGTTACTAGTTTTATGCATATCAAATATGACATGGGTAGCTTGCCAGGTTCTGCTGTGCGGGTGGGATACTCTTGATAGTAGGTTCTCAGTTCATGCATTTACTGATGAACCATGTGGCAGCTATTATACCGCCATTATACAACTGGAGACATTGCTTTTTCCCTTGGGTGGAGCTCTGACAAGCTGTGGAGTCCGGAATGAAAATGCCTGTCTCAGATTCAAGCATACCTGGGCTTGAAATAGCCTTTGCTATAGGGTGGGACTCTGAGGAGCAGGGCTTGAGATCGGCTTTTCCCTTGGGTGCTCTGACGAGCTGTGGAGTCCAGATGTTGAAAATGGCTGCCCTTATGGTGCAGGAGTTCCTCTGGCTTCTTGTGAGGCTCTACTGGGATGGTGGACCAGGGCTAAACCTGCCTTCCCTTCTGGGCGCCTCATGATCAGATGGGCAATGGGAGAGCTGGTAGAAGCTCTGCCCCGTATATCTGAGTCTCTGGATCAGGCATACCTGGGTTTGAAGTAGACTGCTGTAGGGTGGGACTCTGACAAGCAGGGCATGAGATCGGCTTTTCTCTTGGGTGGAACTCTGACGAGCTGTGGAGTCATGATGTTGAAGATGGCGGCTCTCATGGTGTGGGGTTCCTCTGGCTTCTTCTGAGGTTCTATTGGGATGGTGGGCCAGGGCTAGAAGCCACCTACCCTCTTGAATGTCTCGTGATGGGCCCAGCACAGGGAGAGCTGGTAGCAGCTCTGCCCTGTGTATCACATATGTATATATAATACATTCTATATATAATGTTGGAAATAAAATTGGGTACAGGGATGATGAATTTGCTGAGGTTTCCTGAATCAATTGAAAAGAGAAGAAACCTTTTCTCTTAGGCTCTGAAAGCCTAGCCCAGCTACCTTCCAGCCTTTCTGTTACAGGTTCCCTAAGATCTTTGTATGTTAAAGGAGAAGCTGATACTCGAAATTCCATTAGAATATTTAACATAGTTGTTATGACTTCTTTATAGTAGAGACAAAAAATATCATATCAGAGTCAGGATAGGCTGCTCAACAACCTCCACATGTGAGCTGCATAAAACAATAAAATTCAGATTACTAATCTAGTTGGGTAAAGAACTTGTTGGGTATTCTTTAAAATTCTCATTTATTTATTTATTTATTTATTTATTTATTTATTTATTTATTTATTTTATTTATTTACTTATTTATTTGCTTTTTTGGTCAACACCAGACAATGCTTATGGGTTACTCCTGGCTCTCACTCAGGAATTACTCCTGGCAGTGCTTGGGGACAATATGGAATGCTGGGGGAAATTGAACCTGGATAAGCTGGATGCAAGGCAAATGTCCTATACACTGGACTATTACTAATACCCTTGTTGAGTATTTTTCCTATCAATTTTATAAATACTTTTTAATTTATAAACATATAAAGATAAAACTAACTCACTGAAGGAAGCACTGCAGGGCTTTGAAAATAATCAAATGCATGCAAAAATTGGGAAGCATTGTTCATGGAAAACTACAAAGCTTTAGCAAAAGGGACAAAAGTTTGTCACCTTTTAGCAGAGGATGGTTGTAGTTCTTTTCCCTTTTCCTTCCATATCCCTTATTCATGGAGATTTTTCCATAACAATGTAGGGCAGATAGTGGGAATAGTTAACTTCTTTACCACAAGGGTTAACTAATTGCTAATTTTGGTGGGGTACAAAGAAAACATTAATACCAAGGTGTTTATTGCTAAGAGATTATTGATGGCAAACAATTATAGAATACTTATGTCTCAGGTGACCTGAGTTCAGTTACAGGATGGGTCAAGCAGCAAAATAGCAGAGTAATTAAGTATTTACTAGAACAATCCAGACAGTAAGATAGCTGTCAGGATATAGAAGAAAAATGGAAGAAAATCAGCTCCTCGACCACAGGAAGAAATTGTTGTGACAGACCGTAGGAAACCATAAACAGAACAATTTCCACTTTGAAGACATCTAGTGGTTTGGCATCTCTGCCAGTGACTCCACACACCATCATTTCATACCACCACACTATGCTACACCACTGGAAGGATAAACAAAGGAATGCTGATCCAGACCCACATGTTCACACACGAAAAAGAAATTCTTAAGGATTAAAGTTTTATAACTTAGTCCTTGTCTTTCTCATATATAGATTACATCCGGCTATACACATAATGATACCCTAAAAGTATATGTTCTCCCTTACCTCTTCATCCTGCATTGTCTAGAGACTACTAAATACTCCTTCTAAAACAAGCACTTTGCTACAAAATAATTAATGTTCTTATACTGCACTCAGTTCACTTCTTGCAACTTACATAAGTTTTATCTATCTCAGGATAGGGTGTAGCTGACCCAAACTTTTCTTGGCACTTTACCCTGTAAGGAGCAATCCCTATGTTCTTGGCACTGTACCCTACAAAGAGCATTTCTGGGTGTGACCCAAAAAAACACAGAGCCAAGTGTGCCCCTCCACTATATGTACATATTATGATACCAAAATCCAAAGTCAGGCGAGACATGAAACAGGAGGTCTTGTCAAAGAAGGAAATTATCACAAATGTGTGGGAGTCAGGGGCTAGGTAAGACAGAGAATGGAACAGTGTGCTAATAATTGTAGAACTGAGCATTAAATACAGGCAAAAAGATACACATGACAACCTCTTAATGTATGTATTGTAATCCATAATGTGGAAGGAAAGGAAAAGAGAGAGAGAGAGAAAGAGAAAGAGAAATAATCTAAGAACCTGCCACAGAGGCAGGCTGGGGGACAGGGGAGGGAATCGGGGACATTGGTGGTGGGAAATGGGCACTGCTGGAGGGATGGGTGCTGAACATTGTATGACCGAAACCCCAAATATGAACATCTTATGAACATCTAGTAACTGTATATCTCACGGTGGTAAAATAAAATATTTTTAAAATGAAAAAAAAATAAAGTTCTTTTTCTTTTATTGTGTTTGGGGTGCAGGGGTGCACTTGGTGATGCTTAGGGCTTACTCCTGTCTCTACTGAGGAACTGTTCCTTTTGGAGCTCAGGAACTATATGTAATGCTGGGGATCTATTCCTCATAGACCACATGAAAGGTAAAGGCTATACTTGCTGTACTATCACCTAAGTTCCTTGCAATTTTTAAAATCATCTCTTATAAACATTGTTGTGATTATTATTTCAATTGACAGTGAGTTGTGGGCTGGAGAACTAATATAGTGTGTAAGGAGCTTGCTTTACACACTGCTGACACAGGTTCTATTTTAAGCATCTCCAATTGTCCCTTGAATGCTATCAGTAGTAAGTCCTGAGCGGAGAACAAGCCCTGAGTACCATCTGCTGTGGCTCCCCAAAACCAAAACTCGAACCAAAAAGAGTCTTGATAAGATCCTACATATAACTGTTGATCTTTGATTATATAAGCACAAAGATCCCTTAAATAAAATATAACATTACTTTGGGGCGAGAGACACACTTGAGTGGAGCTCAGGGGCTTACTCCTGACTATGCACTTAGGGAACTCCCCTTGTAATACTGAAAAACAGTTAGGGCTGGGAATTGAACTGGGTTCAGCCACTGGAAAACAAATGCCTTACCCTATGTTCTATTTGCTTTAAAATTAAATAAAGGTTAAAGAGTAAATTGTAGGAGGGTTGAGAAATTATTGCTTAAGGTAGAGAAACAACTGATTCTGGTAGAATTGCAAAAACAATGGGGTGAATGTGTTTTTATCATATTTTGCAAAAACTATGGCTAATGAACCTAATTTGAGAAAAATCTATACTATTATTAATTTAATTTGCATAAGCCAAGCCTTAAGGTGTCTCTTCCTTGACTTTTTTTTAAAATCAAGGACACAATCTATAGCTGTCTTATATAAGCATACCTAGTTTACATTTTTGGAACTCTAAGGTGTAAGGAACTTACTGAATTCTGAAATTCTCATACTAATTGCTTCTGGATGCGCATTAGCATATGTTTTATGTTAAGTACTATGGGACTCTGAACTTCATTAAATGAAACCATAAGCTGGTTAGTGGCTAAGATGAATACTAGAATGGAGGAATTAGGAAAATAAGGGTGAGGAGACTGTTGACTTAATGGTATCAAATATCCAAAGCCACAGGAATTTTAATTATTTTCAAAACACCAAACACTACTCAGACTTTTCAGAAAACATGCAGTAGAGGATTATTTAGTTAAAATCTCTCTTGTGCAACATTGCCTGACCAGTAATTTTCCTCACACTAAAAAGAGAGCTCCATGAACTGAAAACAGGTATTTCTAATGCAAGTAACTATTTCTATTAAATAACCTTTCCTTTTTATTATTTTTTTTTTCTGGGATGGGGGAGACTCCCAGCAGGGTTTAGGAGACCCAGTAACATTCAGCTAACTACGCTGGACAGGTCAATGCTGAAAGGGCAATGGGTGCTGAAGGACACCAGGGCCATACTCAGTGTTACTGGGTAGGGAATGCATTGTTGAGGATTGAAGTCATGACTGAGTATACAAGGCATGTGTCCCTGAACTATCTCCTGGGTCTTGTTTCTTTCTTAATTTTGGGAGTTATCGCCATCAGTGTCGGGAACCCAGCAATCACTCCTGGTTGTCAGGGTAGGCTGGTGGGACCCCTACAAAATCCTGGAGCAGGGTATAGATCCCTTCTGCCCCAGGGGGTTCGGTGGCTAGCAGATGGAGAAAGATGCAAAAAATCCAGCAAAGTTCTATGAGACTTTACTTTCACAGGTTCTGGCATACATCAACAATTGGTAAACCCTGAACTTAGGGGTCCCGACTGGGCCCTGGCCATTGGTGGGCCACGATGGCTGCCATCACTTGTTAAAGCCCAGCCAGGAAGAACAAAGAGGAGAGGGCGAAGAGGCAAGAAAGAGAGCTCCAAAAAAGAGGAGCAGAAAGAAAGTAGGCTACAGTTTTTATATCCCTGCAACACAGACTGCCCACTCCAAGGGAAAGCAGTCAGGGTCAAATCCCTTCAGGTAATTTCTTCCAGGACCTCAATTAGGTCCTTTGAGATATTAATGCTGCCTAGCCAAGATCTGCCATGGAAGTGCCCCTGCAGGGTAGAGTGGAGGAGGGACTTCTGAGGTGAACTGTTTCTCAGAATACAAAGGCATGCATCTATACCAAAGAATATTCTATTGCCAGTTATATATTTCTCCAAGCCTTCACAAGAGTCTCATCTTTACTTCATGGTTGTCTGTATATTAGCCTTTGAGTTATAAGAAAGTCATGCTTGCTTGCTTGGAGGCAAACAGCACTTCTCTCTGGCCAGAGATCCAGCATGGCCAGGTAAATGTACCAGTAACATCTAGCTAGTCCCACAATGATTGTGGCAGCATGAGAGAGTATTTACACCAGCCAATATAGAATACATGGTCAGATGAACTGCCACATTCAAACTGTCCTCCTATCTACAGAGTGGCCTGCAGGAGGCAACTCCAGGCCAGATGCAGAGGCTCTGGGCAGCAGTGTACTGTAACACCTGGCCATCACAGACTGTTTAGTGTCGTCCCGACAACTCTGTGCTATGGCTAGCAGAGCATTGCCTTTGTATTCATCACTCAAACAGATTGAGTGATGAATTGGTGAGAAATAAATGAAGAAAACACTCTTTATGGCACTTAAGTCTACAGAGGCAATGTATAGAATTAATTTAAAAGTATGGAAAATTAAAAAAAATCCTTGAATATTGGAAAGGAGCAAATTAATGCACTAAAGTAAACTTGTACAGAAGATTTCCTAAGTACTTAAAACTTTCAGGAATGAGACCTGGATAATGGACAGTGAATTAGACACAAGATTTTTAGGACTTCTCAACGGAAAGATGGCAGTAACCTTCTTTTGTTGTGTGATTTGCATTTGGTGTTATTTATAGCCTGTGTTATTTATTTCAGCATATTGGATGATTTCTTAAAATATCAGTATTAATTTCTATAATAATATGAGAAAAACTAATGACTCATATATGAGACAAAGGACCGTGCTAGTTAAGGCATATTGAACTATTTTTATAACTATGCCTTTTATATTAGCTGAAATCTGTTCCATTCTCTACTTAACTAAGTAATATCAGAAATAGACTTTCTGAATAAAACTGTATTTTAAGAGACTTTCCCTCCTATCATTTCGACTTATCTCAGCTTGAGATTTAGTTTGTGAATTACTATCTTCTTACCCTTTTAATTTCTCTCCAAATTTATCAGTCAGCCTTAATTTTTGTCCATTTGAGTCTACACCTACGTTGTGCCTTGTTTCCCCACCCCGAAATCAGTAAATTAAAAAGCAAAAAACAATATCAAAGCACAGGGTCTGGAGAAATAGTACAGCAGGTTGGGCATTTACCTTGCACCTGACCAAACGGTGTTCAATCTCCAGCACCTCATTTGGTCCTCCAGCCCTGCCAGGGGTGATCCCTAAACACAGAACCAGGAGTAATCCCTAAAAACAGAGCCAGGAGTAAGTGCTGAGCACCACTGAGTGTGGCCTCAAGACAAAAGAACCCAACTACCACCACAAAACAGCGCTGGGATCCAGTACAGATTTATATTGGACAATTGCCAAAGAAGTCTCTTTAACTTTACAATAAGAGAAAGATTTTTAAAACGATAAAGTTAATTAATAGCTTCTCCATAAAAATGGATGCTCATTGGTTATTAATTAATTGACCATAATTTAGATAATTTATCTAAATTGTATTAGTTTCATCCCCAATTTAAAACAAAGCAGTTTCTATATAAAGGAAAGTTTACATACAGGGTACAAAATGAATACTTAGATAAATACATTCATTCCAATTTGGTGTGGATGTGATATAAATACAAGTTTTCAAAATATGAATTTATAAAAACTAAAAGTCTCTCTAGATTTCAGATGAGGCAAGGAAGAATTCTTCTCCCTGCTTCACAACTCCAGGATTACTCCTGTGTTGTCTGATATCTGATTTTTGTAAAAAAAATCATTTGCTTCTAATCATTTAGTTATAATAAGTATTAGAAACATTTAGTTTCTAATATGTGAATTTCGTTAAACTTATTAGATCTATTGACATAACTTTTATTAAATCTGGAAGCTTCTAAGTTACTTCTTTCAAATGATTTTCCATGGCTGTTCCATAGGAGCTCAGATAACATGTACACTGGACACCTGACGTCCTAAGATTCACTTACTTCTAGTTACTATTTCCAGTATTTCCTGCTGTGTTTTATCTTTGGACAATTCCTGCTTCTGTCTTTTCCTCTAAAACATCTAACCTTCTTTCGATCTGATTCCATGCATTTTCATGTTAGGCATTGCATTTTTTTCTTTTTTGTTTTGTCTTTCACTTTTTGGGCCATACCTGACTCTGTGCTTAAGGATCACTTTTTGGCTGTGTTCAGGGGAACTATACAGCGCCAGGGAGTAACCCAGGAACAGCAGCATACAGGGAAAGCTATTCACTGGACCATCTCTCTGGCTTTGGCACTGAAATTTTTCTAACTTGGAGTTTCAATTAGGAATATTTAAAGTTTCCATATAATTTTGTAAATGCTAACTATATCTTCTACCTCCTTTCACATATGATGCATAGTAATATAATTTCAAATGTTTGTGTTTACATTATCAGTTCTTGATCTATTTGTATTAATGAATTGATAATACTTACTTGGGGTTATGTTGTCCATCTTTTTTGGTTGCTGCCAATGTATGACTAGAGTGCCAGACATTGTGAAAACTAACTTGTTGGTGGACCAGAGTTAATGGACATCCTGACCACCTCCAGGAATGACCTGTACTCAGAGCCAGAAGTAACAGCTCACTATCAGTATTGCTGCGTGCAACCCCAAAACAAAACAGATTGAAATAAAAATGAACTTGTCCAGAGCTAGATATTTCTTGTGTTCCTATACATATTCTTGAGCTTTGTTCTAGAAAACATTTAATTTTCAGAGGCTCAATTTTCAATCATGCCTCATACGTTTTGAAGTGATCACACAGGTGGAGAAAAGGAGAATTGCTGGGTGTTTCAGGCATTTTTCTCTCTTTTTCTGTTTGGGTGCTTCTTCTTCTCTCTTGAAGATTCCTCTGTATTCAGCTGAAGATTTTGCAGAGTATTTTCAGTAGCTTTTCTGCTTCCAGATCTGTCACTTGCACTCCAGCTGCCGTGGCCTCTTAAGGTCTTTGACTCAAAGTCCTTTTTTTCTTTTTCTTTTTCTTTTTTTTTTTGCTTTTTTGGATCACACCCGGCGATGCTCAGGGGTCACTCCTGGCTCTGCACTCAGGAATTCATCCTGGCGGTGCTTGGGGGACCATATGGGATGCCGGGATCTCACCGGGCCGGCACAGACTGGCCGTGTGCAAGGCAAACGCCCTACCCGCTGGGCTATCGCTCCGGCCCCTCAAAGTCTTTTTTTTTTTGGGGGGTCACACCCAGCAATGCTTAGGAGTTACTTCTGGCACTGCACTCAGGAATTACTTCACAGTGGTGCTAGAGGGACCAAATGGGATGCCAAAGATCCAACTTGGTTAGGCAGTGTGCAAGCAAACACTCCACCCGCTGTGCTATTACTCTGGTCCCTCATCTTAGAATTAAGGAGATGTTGAGGTCATTTCAGGGCATTCCAAATTGGAAAGTCTCTCTAGGTTTCAGATGAAACCTAGGAAGACTTCCTCTCCCTGCTTCACAACTCTGGAATTACTCCTGTGTTGTCTGATATCTGGTATCCAGAATCACTTTTTCATATATTTTATATATTTCATATATTATATATATTTCATATATTTTATATATTTCATATATTATATATATATTTCATATATTTTATATATTTCATATATTATATATATTTCATATATTTTACCCCTAAACTAACTTAACAAGTTAGTTTAGGTGAGAGAATAAATCTGACCCTGGACAGAAAATATTTAAAGAAAAATGTTGATTTTTCAGGTGAAGTCTTTTGCATAAAATCCACCCTTATAATCCTGCAGTAACATTTTGTTAACATTTCATGTGATAAATACATAAAGTGGGGAAAGCTTTTATTGATCGTGAAAAAGATATTTAAGTAAATAAAACTCTTCAAATTAAATAATAGTGTTTTCAAGTTATTACAGTTCTTTTCACAGTGATTTTTAGGTAATTTGATTTTGATTTTGATCTCAGAGGACCATGAGTACCAATGATCAAACTCAGGGCCTAACATGGGCAACACCAGGAGTCCACCACTGGAGGCATGCCCCTTGTACTCTAGAGAATTTAAAGGCAAGGTACCATTTCTTTCTATTTTTCTCTTTATGTTCCTTTAGAGAGTCTACATTAAAGGCTAGTGTGTTTAAAGAAAATAAGTGCACATCCAGGGAAAATAAGAGTTTAATTAACTTTCCTTGATAAGTTCAAATATTTGAGACCATCAATATATACTTCAATCTGCTACTTAGTGAAGAGACAACCCACAGTGACAAAGCGAAACACATGGTGAACCCTGGGGAAGATGAGGGAATTGAATTTCTAGAGAAACATATCAGATTGAAGTTTTCGGTTTTCAGCAATAACAACAAACTAATCACACACACACACACACACACACACACACACACACACACACACACACACACACACACACACACAAGGAAATTGTCCAGGATCGCTGGGGTATGCAACAATACCGGGAAACGAGTTCTCTTCTACCTCTGAAGCCAGCGTGGAATGGATGAAAACTCAGGAATCTGGCACAGTTTTAAAAGGTTTTACTATCACAGGTTCTGATATGCAATCCAAGAACAGGACAAACCCTGGCTCTGGGCTCCCGGCTGGGTCCCAGCCACGGCATGATGACTGCCACCATGTATTGAAGCCAAACAGAGAACGGAGAGGATGGTGAGAGGCAAACGCCAAGGGAAGCCAAAATAGCAAAAAGACCCCTTCTACTTTTTCCTAGCTTCTTTTATAGACAGAAGCCTGCCAAAATCTTCCAGCCCAGCCCATCATCTAGAGATGCAGCCAGGTAGAAGACCCTTTTGAAATGTAGATCTTTAGGTGGGCCTTTGGCTCAAGCTTCTCAAAAGCCAGAGCTGATTTCCAGAGGCAAAATTTCCCTAGGAGAGAGAGAGAGAGAGAGGAGGGGCTGCATCTCCGAACCAGAAAGCAGTTCAGAATGTAATTTGTAGGAAATGGCATTAATACTTCTTACCATGAATATATAGCTAGCAGATTCCAGACTCTGGATTCCACTAAGGTCCGAAATCCATCAGAATAATTTACTTTGGCATTACCACTAGAGTCAGAGTCACTAAGAGACATTAAAGTCAGAGACAAGTTAGTTTGCCCGGAGATGCACTGGCATGTCACTGAACTAGGAGAATTGATTACATTATGATTGATCCAATGTGACCAAGTACTCTTGGGATATTTACATGTATGTCCAACGCAGGGACCCATGGGAACAGAATATTGATCTGGGGCAAGCGAGATTCATGATAAAAATATTTATGCAGTATAAAATTATGAAACCAGTCCAATTCTGCCCGAACTCCCATTGTGTCTGCTACGAAGATTCCCCAAAGGCAGTGTAGCTGGATGCTACATAAGCTAAGTGTTGCTGGAGGCTAAGGCTCAGTAGGGCAAGTCACCCAACAGGTAACTAATTCCTACTAGAGGAGAAAATAAACTAACAGAAATGTCCTGAGAAACATCTGATGGCAGATTCACTAGATAAAAACTGTAAAACAACTTTGTTGAACTTGATTTAAAAAAACTGAAATATGGCATGGGAAATGATTCAATGGTAGATCAATAGATAGAAAGACAGAAATAAATGAAAGGGCTGGAGAGATTGTACAGCAAGTAGGGCACTTTCTTTCATGTGGCCAACCTGGTATCAGTCTCCAGGACCCCATTATGATTCCTTAAGCCCATCAGCAGAGATTGTTAAGTCAGAGCCAGGAGTAAACCCTCAACACAGTTTTTCAAAGCTCTGTGCCCCTAAGCCAAAACAAACAATTAAATAAATAAATAAATTCAAAAAATAAAGATTAGAGATGTATTTCAGGAATAGAGAACTTGCTTTGCATGTGTGAGACCCTGGATTCATTCCCTGGCATCACCAAAAAAAAAATTGGAGACTAAAAGTGTTTAAAGGCAGAATTCATAGGAAAAAAGTCAGTAAACATAATGATCAGTTAAAATTATTGAATTTGAGGAACAGAAATGAGTAGGCCATGAGTACCAGCAGGTGTGACCCCCAAACCAAAACAATATGTAGGCTGATCATTTTAAGGAGAGAACTTGAGGAGGAAACAAATACAAAGCAAGTGGTGCAAAAATAATTTTCAGGGTGACTCAACTCACATTACTTAGGTCAGATACTGCACTGAACACACTTTTTTTCACAGTTACAAAGATGTTTATTATTGGGTTTTAGTCATATAGTGTTCCAACACCACCATCTGAATACAATTTTTAATATTCGCTAATTTATAAACTTAGAGGAATTTTTATAGATAAATTACAACTCAATAAAAATGGAAATAACAGTTTAAAGTTCAAAATTTTCTAGAATCAATGTCCAAAAAGAATCTTAGGATTCAAGAACACTAAAAAATTCCAAAAAAGGGAATAAACAAAAATCCCTCCAAATCATATTATAGAATTTCACACTAATAGAATTTCACTAACCTACATATGCCTCAGAGACCTGGTCCCTACAAAAGCAGGATGAGAATGCTATTTGGGTCTCCCAAAGAGGAATCGAAAGAGCTATGCTGGGAGTATCATGCCTCACTCAAGGAGAAGGAATCCGGAGTTCTGACCTCCGTCAATGATCAAGAGTCAGGGATGCTGTCTCATTTGCCAAGGCATCGAAAATCAGATGGGCTGGACATGTAATGCTACTTGGAGAGCGACCACTGGACTAGAGCCATTACGGACTGGATCCCACGGGATGTCAAAAGATCACGTGGCTCCTACCTATGACATGGTCAGACTTCGTCCAGACCCTGAACGAACGGTTTGAGGCTCTTTGTATTCCTGGAACAAGCAGATGCCATTGGGCTACACTGGTGTACGACAGGGACAAATGGAAATGTTACTGGCACCACTTGTGCAAATCGACGAATGTTGGGACATCTAGTGATCAAGTGATCATATAAACTTTTATGACTTTTTATTCTACTGGATAATATGTAGTGTTTCTTTTATGAACTGTTAAAGCTTATTTTGTCTGATATTAGTATAGGCACGACATATTTTGTCTGATATTAGAACAGGCAAGTGCCCACCCGCACGGCAGAGCCTGGGAAGCTACCCATGTTGTAATTGACATGCCAAATACCAGTAACAATTATAGACCTCATTCCCATGACTTGATGGAATGATTTGAGGCTCTTTATGTTCCTGGAGTGGAACATAAAGGTGCCCTTGGGCTATCTCGCATGTGACAGGGCATATTGAGATGTTACTGGTGCCTACTCAAGTAAATCGATGATTTACGGGAAGTCAAGTGATCAAGTCAAGTGATTAGTATAGGCATTTCAACTCTCTTTTCATGTCCAAAGACATGATTAGTATAGACATTTCAACTCTCTTATCACGTCCAAAGCCTATTCATGTCTTTGGACATATGCAATATGCAATATGAAATATGCAATATGCAATATGAAATATCATATGCAATATGAAATATCTACCTCCTTTTGCTTGAAGCCTATTCATGTCTTTGGATTTAATATAAGGGTATAATATGTCTTGTAGAAATCATATAATTAAATCTTTTTTGTGTGTTGGCACCACACCCACGTTCTTGGATATGACTTGGGGCATGCTGCTCAGGTGATCTTGCAGTGCTGAGAATTGAAACCCGGTCTTCTGCACATCAAGCTTACACACCACCCACTTCGATTATGTCTCTAGTCCCTGGGTTGATTTTTAAGATTTATCCTACCAACATCTTTTCATTTGGCAGTTCTGCATATCCTACATGTTTTTCAAATTGATGATGATGAACGGGAAGACAAGTGATACAAGTAATACCATGAGAATACATTTAACACTCTAAACATTTTTTTTTTGCTTTTTTGGGTCACACCCAGCTATGCTCAGGGTTATTCCTGGCTCCACACTCAGGAATTACTCCTGGCAGTGCTCGAGGGACCATATGGGATGCTGGAGATCGAACCGCAGTCGGCTGCATGCAAGGCAAATGCCCTACCCGCTGGACTATCGCTCCCGCCCCAAAACATAAACTATTTTTTTGTTTTGCTTTTTTTGGGTCACACCAGCGATGCTCAGGGGTTACTCCTGGCTCTGCACTCAGGAATTACTCCTGGCAGTGCTCAGGGAACCATATGGGATGCCAGGGATTGAACCTGGACCAGCACAGGCCAGCCGCTGCAAGGCAAACGCCCTACCCGCTGGGCTATCGCTCCGGCCCCAAACATAAACTATTTTAAATTTATATCAATTAAACTTCAAAAACATATATGACTATGGGCAATAGATTTGGTCCCAGGTGCTCAGTTGTTTTTCTTGTTATAAATGACACAAGTTATAGCCTCATACATGTTTTATGTTTCACTGTATCACTGTCTTCCCGTTCATCATTGATTTGCTCAAGCGGGCACCAGTAACATCTCCATATGTTCTGTCTCATGCAAGTAGAGCCCAAGGGCACCTGCTTGCTCCAAAACATAAAGAACCTCAAACCATTCCATCAGGTCATGGGAATGAGGTCTATAATTGTTACTGGTATTTGGCATATCAAATACGACAAGGGTAGCTTGCCAGGCTCTGCCATGCAGGTAAGCATACTCTTGTAGTCATCTCTAAATCCAGCATTTATTGATGAACCGCGAGGCTGCAAGTGGCCACGCGAGCCAGGCTGCGATAGGTTGGTCTGCTGGGTGGAATTCTGATGAGGGGGAAGTCCAGATGTGGAAAATGGAGGTCCTCATGGAGTGGGGGGGTCATCTGGCTTGTTGCGAGGCTCTGCTGGGGTGGCGGGCCAGGGCTAGAACTCGCCATCTCTCCTGGGCACCTCGTGAGCGGCTAGGCACAGGGAGAGCCAGTAGCAGCTCTGTTTTATGCAATTTTAAAAAATATTTTAAATCATTTTGCAAACATGGCCAGAAAGATAGTCCAAGAGTAAAGTGCTTGACTTGAATATGGCTAACAGTTTTGATTCCTGGCACCCATATGGTCTTTTGAGCACCACCAGGAATGATCCCTAGGCACAAAGCCAGGAGGAGCCCTGAACACAGTCAGGTCTGACCATAGTACCTCCTCTAACAAGTAAATTAAAATAAGTCATTCTGAACAACATAAAGTCAAAGTTTTGACTAAGAAAAATGACACTTGTCACTTGTGTTCCCGTTGTTCATTGATTTGCTTGAGTGGGTGCCAGTAACGTCTCCATTTGTTGGGAATGAGGTCCATTATTGTTACTGTTTTTGGCATATTGAACACACCACGGGTAGCTTGCCAGGCTCTGCTGTGGCTCTGGGTTCAACCCAGGGCCCAATAAAAAAAAAAAAATTTTAACTAAATTTTACTACATGTTAAACTAATACAATGGTAGTTTTGTAATTGCCCATATGTACCTTTTATCAGAGACCTTTGCATGACATAAGTTATTGTCTTATTTTATCATTTATACTGTTCATTTCAACTTGAAAATTCCTTTTAGAATTATCTGCAGGGAAAGCCTAGTGATAATTCCCTCCGAGTTTGCTTATTTGAGCATGTATTCATTTCCCTGTCATTTTGAAAGAAAAATTACTTGGATATAAAATTAATGCTGCCATTTTGTTTTCCTTTCAACACCTTGAATTTATCAACAGAGTTTAGAAGATTTTTAGAAAAAACATGACAACAAACTTACAAAGGATATGTTTGATATGTTATACATCACATTTCGTTTCAGTCCCCTTACTTTTGAATTCCCACAGTGCACAACTTTATATTCCTAATTTATGCTAAGGACCTTAAATTCCACTAAATTTTCTTTACTCTTTTTCTTTATGGTCCTGAGGCTTAATAATTTCAATACATGGAATTTTTTTTAATTTCTTCTGCTTGTTCATATTTGCCTTTGAACTAATATGGAATTATCTTTTATTTTAGTTATTTATATTCTCAGCAACATATATTTTATTATCTTTTTTTAGGTTTTATTTTTTTATGATATTTTAATTTTTAGTCATCATGTTGCCCCCTTATTCATATCTCCTTAGTTATTTTAGTATATCTTTGATAGTTGTTCATTAAATATCTATCTAGAGTGTCTGATGGACTTCCTCAGAGCTTTTCTTATTGATAAATATCTTTCCTTTTCAGTCACTTGATCACTTGAATCCCCTTATTCATCGATTTGCTCGAGAGGGCGCCAGTAACATTTCCATTGGACCCTATCAGGTGCCAATATAGCCCAATGGCATCTGGTTGATTCAGGAATATGAAGAGCCTCAAACTGTTCCTTCAGGGTCTTGACAAAGAAGTCTGACCATCTGGTAGTGGGTGGCCACGTGATCTTTTGATATGCCGTGGGATCCAGCCGGTAGCGGCTCTAGTCCAGCAGTCCTCTTCAAATCACATTACATGTCCAGCCCATCTGATTTTCGATGCCTTGGCAAACGAGACAGCATCCCTGATTCTGGAATAGCGATGGAGGTTTGAGCTCCAGATTCCTTCTCTCACTTGAGTGAGGCGTGATATTCCAAGCATAGCTCTTTCGATTTCTCTCTGGGAGACCCGAATACCATTCTCATCCTGCTTTCATAGGACCCAGGTCTCTGAGGTGTATGTTAATGCAGGGAGAACAGTGGAGTCAAAAAGATTTTCCTGGAGCCCGAGGTTCTTTGTCCTTTTTAGCTATTTCTTCGATGCCTTTGAAGGCATTCCATGCCTCTCTCTTCCTCCCTCCCAGGTCAGGTTTTAGGTCATTCATCATGTTGACTTCTCGACCTAGGTACACATAACTGCTGCATTCAGAGATGTCTGTTCCATTGAGAGTGAATGGGGCCTCTGGAACTAGTTCATTTTTCATGACCATTGTTTTGTTTAGATTCAGCTGTAGACCTATCTTTCCACATTCTCAGTAGAAGTCAGCCAGCATTTGTGCCATTTGACTAATGCTTGGTGTTATTAGAACGATATCATTGGCAAAAGGGAGGTGGTGTAGTTGCCGACCATCTATCTTCACTCCCATTCCTTCCCATTCTAATTGTCGCATGATGTTCTCGAGGGTGGTGCCGAAGAGTTTTGGTGAAATGGTATCACCCTGTTGAACCCCCTCTTTTGACATCAATGATCACTTCCTTGTAGAATGGTGAGATCCTGCTGGTGAATTCGTAATACAGCTCATGAAGGAACTTGATATATTGGGTTTGAATGCCCTGTTTGGCTAGGGCTTCGATGACTGCTTCAGTCTCCACAGAATCAAAGGCTTTCTTTAAATCAATGAACGTGAGGCAGAGTGGCATCTTGTACTCCCTACAAACCTCAATGGCTTGGTTACCATGTGGATATGGTCGATTGTGCTGAATCCTTTCCGGAAGCCAGCTTGCTCGCATGGTTGTCCTTCATCTAGTGTTCTGCCAATCCTGTTAAGGATGACTTGAGTGAATAGCTTGTACATGACAGACAACAGGCAGATGGGGTGATAGTTGCCAATGTCATAAATGTCTCTCTTCTTAAACAGTAGAACTGTCCTTCTGGTTTTCCATTGGGAGGGCACCTTGCATTCGGACAGGTGGCGTGTGAAAAGCCGAGCTAATGTATTGATGAGTACTGAGGGCAGATTTTTTCAGGTGTTCGGGTCTGACTTTGTCTGGGCCTGGTGCTGTTCCCTTCTTTTCTGACGAAATGGCATGTTGGATTTCAGAAGGGAGAATGTTGGGAATGACATATTCATCCTGTGGAATTTGGTATGTGGACAGGTGGACATGGCTATCAAAAAGATCTGAGTAGAAGTCATGGATAATCTTCTCCATTGCCTTTATGGAAGATGTGATAAATCCATCAGGGCGTCGGAGGGCAGTCATCTTGGTCTTATAGTTGGCGAAGGACAGGCGGGCAGTGCAAATGCTTTTCCTGGCTTCTGCTGCATCTTTCAGTATTTCTGCTCTTCTCTCTTTGAGGTCTTCCTTTATAGCTTCTTTGCATGCTTAGCAAGCTTGGACATTAGCATTTGGTCACCTGAGGCTCGCTCCTTGCCACTTTGGCTAATGAGCTCGAGAGTTTCTGAAGACAGGCGTCCTTTTTTTGTCTTTCTCTCTCTCGGCATTCTTTGCACAATCATGGAGGTGCTGAATCAGTCGATTGTATTCTTCATCCATGTCATCAGTGATGGTATCTTCCCATGTTGCCGCAATGGTGCCAAAGAGTTCCCAGTTGGTGGTCATTCTGGGAGTTCTCTTCTTAAATTTTGCAGCCTTTTCTCCCCGTTGCATGAAGTAT
The DNA here is from genome assembly GCA_021461705.1 of Cryptotis parvus. Lineage (NCBI taxonomy): Eukaryota > Metazoa > Chordata > Mammalia > Eulipotyphla > Soricidae > Cryptotis > Cryptotis parvus. The sequence continues at coordinate 55,248 of JAJIBD010026902.1, forward strand.
AATTTTGCACAAAGGAGACGGTAGTCCGATCCTGTTTGGTATTTTGGGACAACAGCAACACCGGTCAGGTAAAACTGTCGATTGAAGATGATGTGGTCAATTTCATTGTGGAACTGTCCACCAGTAGATTCCCATGTTCAACGTTTTGCTTCATCTTTCTGGAACTTTGAGTTCCCATGCATGGTCTTGGTGAACATGATAAACTCAGAGAGTCTCTCACCCTGTTCGTTCCATTGTAGGCCATGGGTCCCGATGTGGAGTTCTTCAGCCGATCTTCTTGGTCCTATCTTGGCATTAAAATCACCGACTATGATCTTGTAGAAGGTGTGGTCTTTTTATAGAACTCCAGTTCCATGTAGAATTTCTCAATTTTATCTTCCTTGTATGTGGATGTTGATGTGTAGACAACGAAGATAGAAATTGGTGGCAGTGGCCACAACTCAAGTGTAATCGTCCTATCTGGTTTGTTAGGCATTCAAATGAATCAATATTGATAGCCATGTTTGTGTTGACAAGGACACCAACGCCACGGACACCTCTTTCGTCGCATGTTCCAAGGGAACAATTCTTCTCCGGTGTCAAATACAGCATGATGCGACTGACGCCTCCTCGTCTCAGTCAGACCAATGATGTCGTACTTGATCTTTTTGCGCTTGCACCATCAGATCCTCGGTATATGCTTCCGCTGCCAGCATACATGCATTGAAAGTACAGACAGTCATTTTAGTCTTTTTCAGTATTTCACATTTGTCTGTTTTTGGTGTCAAAGAGATAGTTTAGAGGTTATGATTCTGCCTTGCAGTTGGCTGACCCCAGTTTGATCCCCTAAAATCCCAATCACTGCCAGGAGTGATTCCTGTACTCAGAGCCAGGAGGATTAAGCACTGAGCCCTGTCGTTATGGCCCCAAACAAATAAATGAACAAAAAACTGCCCTGAATTTTCCAGTTTCTTTTCATGAATGGAATTTTCAGTAGCTGTTGTTGAAAATGGAAACTTTTTCATATGGATAAATGTTGAAATCATATTATCCTTGTCTTTTTAGTGTTCAGTTTTAACTTTTTTTAATTGTTGCATGTTGTCTCTGCCCTAAAGGTCAGTCTGAGTTATTATATTCTTGTCAGGTTAAATCTGAGTTGATCTCCTTTCCTGAGTATATATGATGACTTTCTAAATTGTATCCTACGTATACTTGATTTCCGAATGCTCCACCCCTCAGATGTCTAAGCCTCAAAAAGAGAAGCAAACAGTACTTGTTCCTTAAATCCTATGGAAATTGTTTCCAGCTGAGGGAGCTGAAGCACGATGCTGGTTTTCATGCCTGTTTCTCAACATTCGAAAGTAATATGAGCAATGCAGTAACAAACTCTCAATATTTGGCAGAAAATATCATTTTTGCTCCTCCTAACTCTAACAAGTTGCATAAGAAATTCATACAGAGCTGCTGGCTAACGTGCTATCCAACAGGTGGTGAGAGACTACCATGCTCAGGCTGAAATTGACCACATTTTCTAATCAATCTTCCTTCCAGCTACACAATCCCTTATATAAGAATAAGGAAATCATCAAGGTATTTTACTTCTCTGCAGAGGTAATTATCATTACTTATAAGTCTTTGAATAGAACCCATATTTCCAAAAAATACCTTAGCCAGTGTAATTGTCTCAGTGGAAATACAGGGTCATGGTATTCCCAACTCTGACATCCCTAAACATTGGTCGTATTTTCAGTTAGGAGTAAAAGCATATTAATCACATAGTTAGCAAATATCAAATTTCAAGTTTCAAATGTTTTGGACAACTGACAGATGTTTATCAATAAAATGTGTAATTAACAACTTTATAATGGTACTCTTTAATGACTTTGTTATCAACATTATACAAAGTTTAGTTTTCCAACAAAAAGTTTTGAACTCTATCTCTGACACAAGTGCACACACACACACACACACACACACACACACACACAAATACATACCCTTTCTTCCACCATCTTGTAGGTTGGGCTATCTTCCACTTTTGACTGCTTACAAATTATCTGGGAAAAATATTAAACATGTGATTATTTCAAATGACCCTTGCATTAATGAAAATATCTGATAACCACCAAATACTTAAAACATAATATTCTAATAATACTTTCACAGATAACAGTTACAGGCAAAAAGTTATTTATCTTATGCCCAGTTGTAATTTTTGTTTGGAGGGCCACACCAGGTTGTGCTGCTCATGATTCTTTCTGTGCTTAGGGGACAGAGGACCCTTATGGCTAGGCTTAAGGACCATATGGTATCACAAGGGGTGATAGGTATGAAACCAGGCCGCCATGAGCTAGTGTCCTACCCACACTCTGGCCTTGAGCAGTAACATTAACATAGTAACAAGCACTTGTTTAATCATATACAGTTAGCATAAAAGTAGGCATGGCAGAAACTAGTGACATGTTTTAGGCTCCTGTAATAGCTTACTTTGCAATATTTCACTTCTTGTGAGGCAATAAAGACTGCAGCAGACTTTCTTTTCCTTTAGCCTTGAATTACAAGTTAAACAATAATAAAGTACATTTTTGTAATGTATGTGGTTTCTAAAATATTCATTGCTAAATCCTACATCCGTTCTTATTTAATAAATTCCAGAGATTGAATTTGCTCCTATGTCAATGTTATCATTAATTCCACAAAAAGTAGCAAAAAATACTACTCATTCTGATTCAACACAAAATTATAAAATTATTTTTAATAAAAGGAGAATTTCTTTAGTTTAATAAGAGCCAACCAAAATTGACCAAATCAATACATTCCCAACTTATAATTTTGAAAAAAAAAATTTTTCTACTTGATCATCTAAGAAAAGTTGCACGTTTTGAGACTCTCAACATTTTATGTAGTCTCTAATAAACTATATAAAACTAAAACTTAAGACAAATAAAATTAACCCTCAAGGATTAGCCAATTATCATCACTTTCTTGTCTCCAAGGTAAGGCCTATTCAGTCAAAAACACACACGTGTAATAGCATGAATACCCTTAAAAAGTAGCAAATAATGATTACCTTTAGGTATATATAGTTAAGGAGACAGAGATAGTACAGGGTCCTGCATATATATGGCTAAGTTCTGTTCAGTACCTGGCATTGCATATGGTCTCCGCCCTGCAAGAGACTACATTTACAATGCCAAGGTCATTTTCTACAAGCAAATCATGTAAAGAATTAAAATGCCGTGAAGTCATCAAAATCAGTAGGACTACACCAAGTTTAATTCCTAGGGCCAAAAATGCTCCAAAAATGGGTACTAGCAATCTTTATATTCATAAGGTGATTCTTTAGGAGTTTTTTGCCAATGGACATAAATGAAAATCTTATTAACATAAATAGCTCCCAAGTTACCATTGACTCTTGAACAACATCAGAGTTCAGGACACTGACACCCCCATTAAGTCTCCCCAAACACAAAAACCCAGGTCCAGATGGATTCACCAGTGAATTCTACAAAACCTTTAAGGAGGACCTACTCCCAATTCTTTCTAAGCTCTTCGGGCAAATTGAAGAAACAGAAACACTCCCAAATAGCTTTTATGAGGCACATATCACCCTGATACCCAAAGCAGACAGAGATGTCACAAAAAAGAAAACTACAGACCAATCTCCCTGATGAATACAGATGCTAAGATCTTCAACAAAATACTAGCAAATAGAATCCAAAGAGTCATCAAGAAGATTATACACCATGACCAAGTGGGATTCATCCCGGGAATGCAAGGGATGGTTCAACATCCGCAAGTCAATCAACATAATACATCATATCAACATCTGCAAGTCAATCAACATAATACATCATATCAACAAAAGAAAAATAAAAACCATATGATCATATCAATAGACGTAGAGAAGGCATTAGACAAGATTCAATACCCATTCATGATAAAAGCTCTCCGTAAAATGGGGATTGAAGGAACCTTCCTCAAGATAATCCAGGCCGTCTACTACAAGCCCACAGCGAGCATCATACTCAATGGGGGAAAAACTGAAAGTATTCCCGTTAAGATCTGGGACAAGACAAGGCTGACCACTTTCACCACTTCTATTCAATATAGTAGTGGGAGTACTTGCCATAGCAATCAGGGAAGAAAAAGACATTAAGGGCATCCGGATAGGAAGGGAAGAAGCCAAGTTGTCACTAGTTGCAGATGACATGATATTATACCTGGAAACCCAAAACTCTTTACCAAGAGGCTCCTAGAAATAATATATTCCTATAGTAGAGTGGCAGGGTACAAAATCAATACCCAAAAGTCAATGGCCTTCCTATATGCAAACAGCGAAAAGAGAAGAAAGGGACATTAAAGAAACTATCCCATTCACAATTGCGCCACAGAAAATCAAATACCTAGGAATCAGCTTGACAAAGAATGTAAAGGATCTCTACAAAGAAAACCGCAAAACGTTACTTCAGGAAATAAAAGAAGACCTGAGGAAATGGAGACACATTCCTTGCTCATGGATTGGAAGGATTAACATTATCAAAATGGTAATACTCCCTAGAGCTTTATACAGATTCAATGCGGTCCCTATAAAGATACCCATGATGTTCTTCAAAGAAATTGAACAAACAATCCTAAAATTTGTATGGAATAATAAACCCCCACGAATAGCTAAAGCAATCCTTGGGAAAAAGAAGATGGGAGGTATCACTTTCCCCAACCTCAAGCTCTACTACAGAGCAGCTGTAATTAAGACAGTGTGGTATTGGTATAGAGACAGACCCGTAGACCTATGGAATAGAACTGAATATCCTGAAACACACTCTCAAATATACAACCACTTAATCTTCAATAAAGGAGCAAAAAATATTAAGTGGAGCAAAGAAAGCCTCTTCAACAAATGGTGCTGGGAAAACTGGGCAACTACATTGGTAAAAAAATGAACTTAGACCTCCTTTTTAATGCCATGCGCAAAACTCAGATCAAAATGGATTGTAGATCTCAACATCAGACATGAATCTATAAGGTACATTGAAGAAAACATAGGAGAAACGCTCTATGACATCGAAACTAAAAGTATCTTTAAAAACGACACACCATTACCAAGCAAATGAAAGCAAAGATAAACAAATGGGATTATATAAAATTGAAAGCTTCTGCACCTCAAAAGAAACGGTGACCAAGACACAAAGACAATCCACAGAGTGGGAAAGGATATTCACCCAATACCCTTCTGACAAGGGGTTAATATCCAGGATATATCAGGCACTGGTAGCCCCTTCACAAGAAAAAACAGCCAACCCCATTAAAAAATGGGGAGAAGAAATGAATAGAAGCTTCCAAAAAAGAAGAAATTCGAATGGCAAAAAGGCATATGAAAAAGTGCTCTTCATCTTTAATCATCAGGGGAGATGCAAATCAAAACAACAATGAGGTACCATCTCACCCCACAGAGACTGGCACACATCCAAAACAGCAAGAACAACCGGTGCTGGTGCGGATGTGGGGAAAAAAGGGACTCTCATCCACTGCTGTTGGGAGTGTCGACTGGTCCAGCCCTTTTGGAAAACAATATGGGCATTCCTCCGAAAAACTAGACATTGAACTCCCATTTGATCCAGCAATAGCATTCTTGGGAATATACCCGAGAGACCGAAAAACACATAGTAGAAACACTATCTGTACTTCTTTATTCATCTCTGCGCTATTCACTATAGCTTGAATCTGGAAACAACCTAAATGCCCGAGAACAGAGGACTGGCTAAAGAAACTGTGGTTCATCTACACTATGGAATACTATGCGGCTGTCAGAAAAGATGAAGTTATGAAATTTACCTGCAAATGGATGGACATGGAGACTATCATGCTGAGTGAAATTAGTCAGAAGGAAAAGGACAGATATAGAATGACTGCATTCATTAATAGGATATAAATAGATACCAGTGTTCTACTAAATGTGGGAAATGGGAATGGCAGATTAAAACTCACCATTGAATATACACAAAGAGACTTAAGTTATAAACTCTAAATATCTGCAGGGCTAGCCACAATGTGTAAAACAAGAGGGAGAGAGATGCAGAGACAGAGAGAGACAGAGAGAGAAAGAGAGGAAACAGGGCTACCTGCTGTTGAGGCAGCCTGGGGGGTGGGTGGGAGGTGGTGGGGTACATTGGTGTTGGAAATGGGGCACTGGTGGAGGAATGGGTGCTGGAATACTGTATTACCAAGAACTAATTGTGAACACCTTTGTAATTGTATGTCTCACGGTGGTATAATAAAAAATTTTAAAAAATCATGAGCTGTGATGCTGCTTATGGAAACTGTATGATAACATACACAGGAGCTTAACACACATTTCAAAGTTCCACCTATTATATACTATATTCTTACAGTAAAGTAAGTTTAAGAAAGAAATACTATTAAGAATGTTCTAAGGAAGAGAAATGCACTTGTGCTACGATATTGTACTTATCAAAAACATAAACTTATATTATCTGTTATAAATAAAATCCATGTATCAGTAGATCTCTACAATTCAAG